>WTSP01015637.1:0-289799 GCA_025331215.1 Actenoides lindsayi | reverse complement strand
TCCTGCCCCGCAAATGGCGGCGGCGGGGGAGGGGGTCAGAGGCGGCCCGGGGCGCAGCGAAGGGAAATTTCCTCCCCGAGGCGGCAAGGGAGGGCCGCGGGCGGAGGGTGAGGAGGGGGCCCGCCCCTCCCCGCCCCGCTCCCAGCGCGCCGCGGCTCCCGCCGCCCCCGGGCCCGGCTTCTGTCAGGGTGACTGCGGGAGGAAGGCTCCCCCTTCCCCGCGCCGCCTCGCCGCCTCCGGCCCCTCCTCTGCGCCCCCGCCGCTAAGCGCGCCCGCCCGGCGGAGAGACCCCCACATACACCCTCCCGGTCCTCGCTGCGGGGCGGCCCCGGCCTGCTCGCCAGCCCGTCGGCCCCGGGGGCGGCGGCCGCCGCGCCGCCCCGGCGCTCGGAGGGGAATGGGTGGAGTTGAGGAGCGCGGTTTCCTGAGAGGAAGTGACCGCACAGGGCAGGAATGCGCCGCCGGCTCCGCGCCGCGTCCCGCCTGCCTCGCCGCGGTGCCGCGGGGAGCCCTCGCCGCCCCGCCAGCCATGCCGCACTTCACCGTGGTGCCGGTGGAGGACAAGCCCCGCGCCGAGTACGACAGCGTAGAAGGGCTCAGCTGGGTGGACTACCGCGAGCCGGCCGCAGCGCCCGCCGCCGGTGACTCCTACGACACCGTCAGCTCCGATGGTGAGCGGGCACGGCTGGGGCGGGGGGGCGCCGGTGCCGGCCTCTTCCGGAGGGGAACCGGCGTGAGCTTGGCCGTCCCGCTCCCCTTCGCTGCCGCCGGCCGCGGCGGACAAAGGCGGGGGCGCCGGTAGCGGCCCGCAGAGGCGGCGGGGAGCGATGCGCTCGGAGGAGGAGCCCCCGCGGGGTCCGCCGGGGAGGGCGGCGGCTCGGCCGTTGCCAGGGCCGGGACGCGCCGCCTTGGTGAGGCCCGGGGAGAGCCTGGCCCGGCGGGGGAAGGTTGTGGCCGGCTGTCAGCACCGGCGGCCCGGGCCGGGCGGCGGCAACAGCAACAGCGCGGCCCTGCCTGGCTGCGGCGGGTGCCCGCGGGGGACGGGGAGTCCTCCCGCTGTGCGCAGGAGCTGAACCCGGGGATTCCTTCCCCCCCTCCGCAGCCACTTGTTGATAGCCCGGGGTGCCGCGGGGAGCGGGGCTGACGCAGGGGCACGAGCGTTATCGCTGCTCCCACAGCCTGCAGCCTGCAGCGGCGATAAGGGTGCGTGGAGATGCGCTCAGATACTTCTAGTGCTGCGCTGCCAAAATAAACGGGCGATAGAGAATTCAGTGAAGTTAGCCGAGTCTTGGATGTCTGTTTTTCTTGGTTATGTCATCTTAAAAAAGGCGTCTGCCCAGCCAGGTCTCTCCCCCTCAAACCGGGCCCTTGAATACTACGGCGGGTGTATTGTGTCTGTGTGGCTTTCACAACTGCTCCTGCTAGGCAGGGCTGCTTTTTGTTAGTGGGTAATTTATTCCAATTACAGAACAGGATCACATAAGTAGGAGGGGATGTTGGGTGGTGAAAAGTACATTCTTCAGTCAGGCAGCTAGGATCAGGCTCCGCCTGTCTTGGTGTTTTGCTCTGACTTTTAGGTATAAATCAGTTTATATCTGCGAGTGCTTCTAGTGATAAAGTGAAGGACACTTGGATTTGGAGAGTAGAGTAGTTCTGGTGAAAGGTTGTTTTAGTCTTTGTGGGGGTCTTTCTTTTCTGTGCCTTGATTATGCTTAGTTTTGCTAACCTTTAGGAAGAGGACCTTCCCATGGGCTTAGCTAGTGAATCTGACCTGCCCTCTGCGGATAGTGTGTGACTCCAGCAAACACAGTAAAAGTCGGTCCACACTTGAGCTGTTCTTCCTTGCCCGTGCAGTCAGAGTTTTCAGAACGTAAATGTTATTGGATGCACTCTAATCCCTGAAGGGAGCCAGCACTGCTCAGGCCCGTGCTTGAGGAAGAGAGCAGGGTTATTTTGCTGAGTGATACTCAACTGTCATGAGATCAAGGTCCAGTTCCTGCCTTGTCACCTTGTTCAGTTCTCTGTAAATCTGTGCTTCAGTCTCCAATACGTACTATTCTTTTCCTTATTTGCATAGGTTTCAAGGGGAGTTTTGATTTCATATACAAATTAGCTCACGTCCTTTATGTCAGTTCTTTCCAGTTCTAGTGTGGGAATTCTGGGGTGACAAAAGGTGGGTGCTTTCCCCAACTTTTCTGTTATCACAGACAGTGTGGGGCTCTAGCCCTAAAGGCTGTGCAGGGCCTTGACTTCATTTTGTAAAGGTCTTTTGTTCTTGAGTTACTTAACGTATAGTCCATGTGTATGGAAGTAATAGGTGCTTTTCACCAGTCTGAGCAGGCTGAGGTAGAGATCACGTGGAGTGCTTTTTCTACTAGCTAACTTTGGCCGTGGGTTGGTAAGTGTGACTTGGGGAAGACACTGCCGTGATGGATAAAGGAAGGTCAACTCAAACTGCCTGTTGTTTGGTTATGATACTGCTTTTAGGATGTGCACGGCAATGCACTTAGGCTGTGACAGGGAGCCGAATACCTTTATCAGTCTCCTGGTGTCAAGCAGCGATCTCTGAAGTACTGCTGCAGCATGGAGCCATACTGCTGGAAGTTAGCTGAGCCTCTTCATTTTAAACCTGATAAATATCTAGTAACATTTCTATTAATATACGGTAGTTAGGTCTGTTTCTGTTTGAACTATACCCGCCTTCTATTTTTTTAATTTACTTTCACAGTAATTAAGTGTTGTTTCATATCCTTAGGGTATATGTATAAAGATATGCTGTCTTGCCTACCTGTGCTGACAAGCGTGTTCTTCCCCAGTAGCTTCTTCTATCGCTTCCTGGGTTTCTTTAGTTCATGGCTCTGTAGAGGGAAATCTGAACTCCCTTGTGTTACTCCTTTGGATTTTGGTGCTTCTTTCTACATCCTGTGCAGAGTACTTCAGCCTCTTATACTGGGGCAGCGTTGTTTATATGATGTGATGGAAGTGGAAGCTCCTGTACAGCTGTTCAGCACTGGCTGGAACCTGCAGACAGGAGGGAAGAGTGTGACCCTGCAGAGCCTTCTGTGGCAGATCATTACTGGGCTCATGGAGGGGTTTGTTGCTGTTGGTGATGCCCCTGATTGCAGATGAGGTACACTTTGTTTTGAGTGCACAGTTTCAGAGGTGTAGGTTGTGGCTCTATCCAAGCGCGGACGATTTGTGCGGCACTGCGTGAATGCGCGCGGAGCTGCCTGAGCAGTGCTGGTTGTCCAGTCTTGTGCGATCAAGCAGCGACACCGTAGTCAGCGTAAAGAACTGGCTGCAGTTGTTCTGGGGAGTCTTCTCCAGGGAAGATTTTATCAGTTTGCTCTTCAGAACCTTATTTAAAGACTTCCTCAGATGACTTGGTTTGATCGGAGATGAGTTGAAGTGGCTCAGTAATGATATGGCCGGTCAAACCTGTCACGGTAACCTAACTGTTTATGGCTGCTCTGTAACAGTATGCAAGTAGCGGCTTTGTCATCCAGTATTCCTTGCACAATCTCCTAGGCAGTTGCTTGGGATTCTGACAAATTCTTATTTCACTCTGACCTTTTCACTCCAACCTTCATTTGTCATAGCCTTGGTTTTGAATCTTTTTTTTCCAGAGTTTTGCTGTATTCAGGACACCAAGTGATACGGTGTCATCTAAATGCTACAGACGTAAAGCCATTCTACAATAGAATTCCTTGTCAACCATTTCCATCAGAAGGCATTAGTCAGTGTGCAATAATTCAGCCTTGACAGATAGCTCCAGTGCTTGCTCGTGAGTAAAATCAGCCTATTTTTTTTTCTCTAAGCAGGTTCCACTGTCTGCCACTGCTTGTAATAGATTTTGACATGTTCCATTTAGATAAAGAAGTACAAAGAATTATTTTGTGATCCTGTGATAAACTTTGGAGCCCTGATTTATGGATCGTCAGGGCTGAGAAATGTGAATTTGGCATCTCTTCAGTCTTTGAAATAATGCCAGCACGTTAGGTTTGGTACACAGGGTAAGAAGAGGGATATTGGGGTCTGAATAGTGTTTTAAAAAAACAAATAAGCTTTGCTTGAATAGGAATCTCAGCTCCACAGTGACTGTGCACCCTATTAACCAAAGTGCTCCAGTGTCATGTGTCCTGTGGGAAGTTATTTATCCTCCTGTGACTTCTGGTTGTGGAAATGAGACACTAATCAGCTTGGTGTCACTAACCAGCTTTGGTCAGCTGCCACCCTTGGTTTTTGCCAATGAATTGCACTGCTTGTGTTCCAGTTATCACATGGCTTCCTTTCAACCTGGAGTTTTCTAACTAGACTTGAGACCTTTTCTTCGTGCTTACAGTCTGCATCAGTATGTACAGTGTCCTTGTGCGGCACCAGATTATGCTGGTCATTCACAATAAGCTATTTTTGAGAAGATGGATAAAGAAAGTTCTGGGGTGATAGCAGTGTGCTTCTACTTTAAGATTCTTCCTTGGTTTAAGTCTTTTGCAAGACTTGAAATAAAACTCACACAAACTATGTCAGAAGATAATTTCAGTGGGCATGCATCTATTATTCAAAAAAATGCCTTTTCAAGGAGTTGATTATTGTATGTGGATGTTTTGGCAAAGTCCTGAGTTAAGATGAAATTGTTCATCTAGTGAATTAGATACTACAGATAAATATGAGTGAAGGAAGCATGCATCCAAATATATTTTATGTTAACTTAAAGACCTTCTGCTAGCAGCAGCGTGGGTAAATGGTACTGTTTCAGTAGTCATAGCAGGATATTTTTGCATAACCTCTGTAGCATGTGCACCTTCAGCATTTGTCATGTTGCCTCAACACTGAAGAAAGAAGTCATGGAGGAGGGAGCCTGGGGAGGAGTTGAGGAAGAAGCTCTGAATTTGTTTGGAAGGAAAGAAAGTTAACTTGAGAGTAGAAATATACTGATGTCAGTGAACTGTTTCTTCTGGTGATCTGTAAATGGTGTGGAGACTGCATCTTCTTCAATTTAGTTGCATTTTGATGAGGAAGAGTTTGGGGTTGTTTCTGTTCTGCTGAGCTTGGCCTCTGTTTTCCCTCTCTGTAAAGTTTAATGTGTAAATTTGGAGATATTAAAGGTTTCCTATCAGTGCTAAATATGTCAATATTTGTTCCTGTTCCATAAGGATACCTGTGGGACACTTGCAGGATACACAGCAATGGTTATAATTTGGAATGCAGATCGTGAAAGGGATCTTAGCAGCAGAGTCAACTTTGTGAGGTCCTGTATTTATGATTTTTCTCCTGTTTGTGCAGTTGGCAATTAGCACAGCACTGATAGCAGTGCCAAACTCCAGATTTGTTTGTTCAGTACAGGTGCATAGATAAGTGGACTCTTGCTTCTGATAAGGAAAGATAAAAGTCTGGTATGTGAAAAAGGAGAGTGAAGAAGTCTTTGTGACATAATTAACTGTTTATAACACAGTTATAACACAAGTGGGTGAAGGAGATGGTATTTACTTTCTGTGTAGTCTGTAAGCAAAGGAATGTTTTTGGCGAAGCTTAATTTAGGGGAGTCCGTGGTATACCTCAGGTTTCTTTTAGCAGCGTGCAATTTTGTAAGTTTTAATTCACCCATAAAAATGCTTGTCTAGGAAAAGAAAAAAGTTCATGTTCCTGCATAAACTGTTACTTTTGCTAAGCTTGTCTCTCATACCTCTTCCAGTTTGTGCAGTGATTAAGACAGAGCTGGAGAGGCTGCAGCTGTCTGGTACCAAGGGGATCTTGGTGCCAACTGCTAGTGGCCAGGAGACAGCCAAATATAGAAAACGTGGGCCTTTTTGTGGGTTCTCTGGTATTTCAGTTATTTGGAAAAGCTCTGGGCAGGATCTTTGTGATATGTCTAAGTGATCTGAAAGTAACTCCCATAACCATATGTGTGGGTCCTGTATGTTGCAAAAAAGTAAGAGAAGATAAAAAAGCCAAACAAACCTCTGCTGGTTTTTTGTGTTGCAGAGGACACCTGTATTAGAAGGCTGCCTGCAAATCCTCTTCCCTTTTGACTTGCTAAGTGCCCATTCAAACTAGTCTAAAGTTTAGTCTAGTTTGGGGAATTTTTTTACATGCTGAAGTGGTGTTTTTTATTCAATTTCTGCACTTTTCTAGAGAAATTAAAATAAATTTTGGAGTTTCTTATATTTTGTTTGTAGTAGATCTCTCTTGTATGAAAGTAATCTCTTTGTGTTTTATACAGTTTCTCCTCGCACATTTCTTCGGTGTTTCACTTGCTTGGCATTTCCTTTCCTCACCCCACTGCAGCAAAATAAAGAATACATTTTTGCATGCTCTTCAATATACAGTTTAAACTTGGCTTTTGCTCTGAAGATCTATGTGGAATGGAGAGTAAGGTCCTCTGCAGCCTCACTGACTAGGAAATGTAGCCAAACATAATAACTGCAGTTCACTGAAGTTAAAGAACAGTGACAGCCTTGGGGTGGATCAAACTGAGTGATCACTGCTTTCTTTTTAAGTGCATGCCACAGGGGGAGGAAAGCTGCATTTGGTGAGTTTCCTCTTCTGGGACCAAGTTGAAGATTTATGCTGCTTCTTGACCATGATGTAACAAACAATTTAATGTGCAGACTGATTTATATTACAGAAAAAATTGCTATTATCACCAGTATGTGGGAGCAAGATTTATTTGATCGTGGCATTTTTGTCTTCAACCTGTTTGAGTTTCTTCTTTAAATGCTTCTGATCTATGACCTGAGCTATGGAGAGAAAAATGCACCATTTTAAGACATGGTCTAAAGCCTATTGGAATTAGCATTTCGTGAACGTTTCCATTATCTTCAGTAACCTTTGAATAGGTAATTTTGAATCTCTTAATTGTACTAATTATTCTCACAGATAAGAAAGTTTCTGTATTTTTTTGTTGTTTTAGTAAGATCTCTTAATTATTAGTTTTCAATAGGCATCTGTTTAAATGATGCCAAGTGATCCCTTAGCAATGAGTAGTACTGTTCTTGTTCTTTCAGTTGAGCTGCTCTGGGTGATTTGTCTCAGTATACTTGGATTTTGTCATGCATGAAGAACTGCATCTTTCACAGTGGCTGCTGCAATGAATGCTAAGCCAACAATATTTTCTTTTGAAGCAAGCAAAATAACAAAATACCATACACAAAAAAATTAGTCTTTTAGCATAATCAGAGACTTGACAGTATTTAATTGGTTTTGTCTTTAAATATAAAAGTCTATGCAACCAGGAAAAATACAGGCTCTTATAATGCATGTGGGGTAAACTTTTCTGGTTTTTGGGCACAATAGCATTCTGTGTACTGTTATGTGGCACAGGTCCACTTTCTTCTGCCACTTTCTGCACACCTATCCAGATCTTATTCTGTAGGCTGTCTACTGCCTGTTTGTCCTGTGTGACTTATTGTAAACATTTGAATTCTGAGTCTCAAACTGTCACTTAACCATAAAACTGAACCATAAAAACAAGTTACTGGAGCTAAAGGAGTAGCATATTTTCCTAATGGGGCTTTAGATTTTGTGGTAGGTATTTGGTTAGGCCTGGAAAAGAAGACTTTCCAGCAGCTGTAGCTGATGCCTGAGAACAGAGGTGTATGTTAGAAAGGTTCTGAGAAGACTTTTTTTTTTTTTTTTTAAATTTTTGTTACTATTAAAGGTACTTGGTGGAATTTTTTCTTAATCATCTTTTGATCTCCATTCTGCTCTGTAGGACAGAGAGGTGGAGTTTGACATGCAGAATAAAGCACTAATTGCCCAAAAGGAGCTTTGACTGAATTAGCTTATGGATGAATAGGGAAGTTTGATAACTTGGCAGTTATGCCAAGTTGGTTTTGCTTTGCTGACTGGAGGCAGCCCGAGACTTGCTTGAAATGTAAATTAAATGGTATTTTTCTGAGGAGATGATGAGAGGCCAGTGCCAGGCTGGGCTGGGCACCTGGGGCAAGCGGTGAGGGAAGAGACTGCTGGTACTGGTGAGGGGTTGGCCATCATCCTGCCTTTGTAGTGGTGGTCACAGTGCTCTGACAGGATACTGGGAAGCTCATTTGCTTAGGGCGTGGCTAAGCAGCATTCCCAAGGGTATTCAGATTCTGGGTTTGCCTAATGTTCCCTGGAAGTTTGTCCCACACATCCCTCCCCTTGAATCCAGAATGCTTAATGTGCTCCCTGCTCCCCGCTCCACCCAAGTGACCTGCATTGTCCTAGAAGCTCAGCTCTCTCATGGATTGACACGTGGTCTGTAATATAATTGGGATGCAATCCATCGATTGCTTTGAAAATTAGAGTGGAAGCTGTAAGCTGATGCTGGAAGTTGGCTCGCAGGGAACTGTAGTGGAAATTGTTTAACAGGATCCTGGGAGAGGAGAGGTGACGCAGAGCTCTGTGTTTAGGGCAGAGGCATGCTCTACTGTGTATAGGTTCCAGCTAGTTAAACCAGAACAAAACTCTGTGTGGGTTTCTTCTCCACTCTAATTGCCAGCCTTCATCTCCTACCGGTAGCCAGCAATTTCTGGTCTTTATCTGAGGGATTTAGAACATCGTTCAGTCATTACAGATACCTCCTTATTGTGAAGCAGTTTAGACCATACAAACTTTTGCCTTTCAGTTCCATATCAAAAGAAATAAAGGATTTTTGTGGTGTGCCGTTAGAAGCTGCCCATTTGCTGAGTTAGAGTAACTCTTAAGGAGAGCAAACTTGTTGAGACTTGCTCTTGCATACTTTAAATTGTTCACTGCTGCAGTAAAACAATTTTTATGCCTTGGAGTATAATTTTTTTCATAAAATTATCTATAGCAATGCTACGTTGTGTTATGGCCCTGTCTGTGCTTGCAAGCTGAGCAGCCCTGAGCGTAGTCGCTGTGTGTGAAGTCCACCTCTGGATTTCCATGCAGGAGGTCATATCTCAGAGTAATTCAATAACACAGTGTATCTGCTGCCATCTCTGATGGAGGACAGCACATTACTGTTTCTCTTCTGCCTTCTACCTTTGCATTCAGGAGCTTTGCCTTCCTGATCCACTTCTAAATAATAGAACTGCCATCACTTTTACTGCTGCTTGCTGTTCTATGTATTTGTATCCAGAGCTGATGCAAAGGACAAAGGTAGAAGTTCTTTGATAGTCTTGCAAGTTTGGTTTAAGAACCTACTACTCCTGAATATTTTCAGCTTTCTTCTACTAAGGTTTTCACTGTCCAGTCTGTGGTTTTTGCAGTGTGAAGTGTTAATCAGCAATACCCCATTGTCTGTCTCCCTCCAACAGGATCCCTTCCTCTCCCTTGATCACATATTTTGTGTTCTGCACCCTATACTGGTGCATGATCTCCAGGGCACAGCTGTTTTTAGAGCATCACCAGCCAACCTGTGCCAACCTTATTGAAATTCAGTTCCCATATGGATACAACTCATATCTGGACTACTTTGCCTAAGCATGCACAAACTATTCCTTTTTTGTGGCTTTTTGATGTGGCTGCGTGTTCCAGAGAATGTGGTGGCAATGTCAGGGATTAATTTCAGGAACATTGCAGCCACACATGAAGGGAGTGTAGTTGAGGAGCATTTAGTTATAGTTGAACCCAGTACATATTATATAGAGTTGAGCCCAGTGCTCTGTAACCAGACAGCGGGATCATTATCTGCCTTGTGTTCAGAAGTCTTTTAGCATACCTGCAGGGTGCTTTAGAGCTGTAATTCAGGGCAACACACAGAGCAATTTAATTGCAATATTTTGCCTTTGCCCTTTTAAGACACTTGTGTTCTGGACTTTGTGGTAGAAGCATGTGTTTAGCACCAGTAAACTTGCCTTTTTATGTCCCCTGAGCTGTACTCATTTTGCTCTGATGCCCTTGCAATCTGATGAACTTTTTGTAAAATTCTGATGAAAGCCTCTGTGGCTTCTCCAGATGATCTGGTTTTGTCTTGGTCTGTGCCTTGTGCTGCGCAGTGTGAAATATTTTGTGCTATTTTGCAAAACCTGTGAGCTCTTTGTGAATGTGCTTACCATGCGCAATGGCAGAGCGCTCTCCACCCTCTACAGTCTGTACTGGGATGGAGTGACTTCCTTTACTTGGGGAAGTCTCATGCTGACTTGTACTTTCTTTAAGTATTATGGCCTGAGTTACAGTGAGTTTTGGCTGTTTGTAGCAGTTCACACTGAAAGGTCAGCTCTTCATCCTTGGAACATAAATGAATTGAGCTCTTTTGTGTACTTCTTCTCTTTCTTAATTTTTTCCTTAGTTAAAACAAACCTCACATTTTGTTTTCACATGAAACAAAGTACTTCTCAAATGTAAGAAAAATCTGATATTCAGCACTTCCTGTATGAGTTAAGTGAAAACTTAGTAAAACATTCAGGGCTTCACAGTAAGCTGTAAATGATGACAGATGTCTTTCTACTGTCTTCCAAGAATGGATAGTAGATGTCTGTTAATGTATACTGTATGTAATGCATAGTATGTATATACATTGCAATTTTCAAAGTGATTAAATCACCTTTTCCTTTTATTTTCTGTGTGTCTGGAGCCATTTTGCACCCTGGCTTATTTCTTCTTTATTTCTGCTTGTTCCCTGTAGGAAGATTTTTGAGCTGGTGGTAATACTGTTCCTGTCTTCTGGTTCTCACTCCATGGTTTGTGCCTGTATGGTTATAGTTGTTTCTTCAGCACACGTTGAGCTGGAGAAAGAAGCAGATATGTCTGAAGTAGTTGGGGGGCAGTTGGTGTTGGAGTTTGGATTTTTTTTGTTGTTATTTTCTCTCATCTTTCTTACTACCCAGCCATTAGCAGGAATAGGTCTGAAAACAATTTTCTCTATTTGGTATTGGAGAGAAAGGTGTATTGAATATTGTATGGAATCTGCATGCTCGTCTCATAGATCTATGTTGCTGTCTCTGAAAGAAAATTGAAACATTTTACAGCAAGGTAAGAGGCTTTTCCTGAGGCAGGGAAAATGCTAGAATGCTTCTCCCTGTATTTTGTTACAGGGTGTGCTGTGTCTGAGGTGCCTTCATGCATGTGAAGGGGCAGAGTTTCAGGGAGGATAGTCGTGAGAAATGATTTGGAGTTGTTCCACATGAAAGAACCTCTGAAGTGGATTACAGTGAAGTACAAAGGTTGTTTTTATAGGTTTTTTTTCAGCTGGCAATGACAAGTTATATTATGAAAGCTCCTGAGAGATGCGAGTTCCTAAATCAAATTTCTCAAAAGTGACTTGGCATCTTTAATTACATAGGCATTCTTGGTGGTTGCATCTACTCTGTAACGTAGATAAGTCCCAGTGTGGTGTGTGCTGGTATCCAGAGGACCTCCTTAAGAACGAGCAGAATGGAGTGGATTCTGGTAATTATCAACTGCTTAGAGTCATTGTTAGAACATACTGATGTATCTTATATAAACCTCCATTTCATCGTGTTGATGCTTTTTTTTTTTTTATGATTTGTTCGTTAATGGGTAATCATATTAAAAAGTATTGAAGATGGAAAGAAATGCATCACTGTTTTCTCTTGAGGGCTGAAATGCCTGGAGGGCTAACGTCACAGAGCTAAACTTTTTGTGGCATTAGCAGGCTTAAAACACTGTCTGATTCCACACTCAGCAAGCAGCAGATTTGTGGCACACACTTTTCTGAAAAAGCGTGCAAACAGATGGCAATGTGCCTCTTAAATGTGGCTGGGTTTGGAATTCACAAATAGCACTTGCAGGAAGATCCTGACATTTGTCTATTTTCTCAGTGTTGAAAGGATTATAATGCCAGGATTATAGCAGTGTTGGTTTAGCTTTCTGTAAGAAACCCTTTTGCCTCCTGAAAGAGAGCAGTCCCATTCAGCACTGCAGCCAGCAGTTAGTTTGTCAGAGGAGGTGGAAAAAAGTTTTTCTGGGAACACAATATTACTCAACTTGTCCAATCCTCGGCACTTCAAAGAGAAAGCGTGTACTAAAGCATGTACTAAGAGCAGAAAGAAGAATAATGGTAAACCAAATTACTGAAAATGGCAAAGAACTGTTGCTGAAGGGTAAGTACTTCATGTTGATACCAATACCTACAAAACATTATAGTGTTTTGAAACTAATAGTGTATCTTAACTGAAGAATGAAATCATTGTGCTTTCTGAAACACAGGGTTATTAAATTGCTAAACCCTTTGAGTTGTGTAGTTTTGGTCAATTTGATTGATAAAGCTGTTCTCTGATCTAGTTTTGCAATGTACGGGGGAAGTCTGATAGTAACTTCACTTTCACACCTCTTTATCCTGAGATAAGTCAAAGGTTTGTGCTTAACTGTACACTTAATTCCGTACTCTGGGAAGTAACTAATTGTTGCATAGGTTGTTGTCTGGGAAAGCTTTGGCTGTTTCTTCCATGCAGAACACAAATGCAGCCTTCAGAACTCTCAGCTACTTCAGAGGAACTAATATATTATCAACAAGACAGCTTTTTAATTTACCTTTTGGTAAAACTGCACTTTGTGTCACTTTTGTGGAGAACAAAGCTGTGGCTGATTATGTACATGATGCTTGCAGTGTAGTGCATAATGAGTATTAACAAGCACACTTCATTTAGTCAAATTCAGTAATGTCAAAACTTTGATGGCAGTGTCAATTTACCAGTGAAATAAATAATGTTATGTATTAGTCTTAAAATGGTGAGTGAACACATTACATCCTTAAAATACCCATGAATGTCAGTAGTTTGGCCTTTAAGCTATAGTTTCTGATGGAAGTGTGTGTCTGGGTCTGGCGTGTGAGAGTTCAGTGTTGTCAGTGTAACTGATAGTTGGAGCCTTTTTTTAAAGTACAGAGGATCTCTTTGGTCCCTGAAAGTTATCCAGGTAAAGAGCTGTCCTTTCATGCTGCTATTCTTTCCTCTCATACAGCCTTATTGTTGCATGGGTTGTTACCTAGTGCAAATGTGGTTGTTATTTTCATAAAATCCTAGGTCAGCTTGGAATTTACAGCTCATGCTTCCAGCCATCTCCAGTGAAAAAGACCTGGTAGGCCAAAGCTGTAAGCGAACTGGCATTAACTAGTGATGGCTAAGAAACTTTTTTACAGTTTTCTGTTTTAAAGCAATACTTAGTTCTGCAAAACTTTGCTGCTAGTGGACAATGAAAAGAATGCTGCCTGAACATAGCACAGCCTTTTGGAGGGAACCAAGTTTTATCCCAGTACAAGTGCTTGGGAAAGTAGCTTCATCCGTAACACCTGGAATGTGCTTTCTCAAGAATTGTGTTAAAACATTTTCTTTTCTAGAAGCAAGCCAAAACCCCCAAAGTGTCATAAAAATGGACACAGGCACCTTTTCATTAAAAACTTTAGCCTTAAGGCTGTAAACAAATGTATTCAAAAATAATCTTGTGACTAAAAAAATTACCAGATTATGACAGGAAGAAATATTCTACCTGAAAATAATTTCTGTTTGCAGCAGTCCTGTTGTTCCCCTGTTTTTTCCTGTATAATACCTATCTTGGATGTAGTCATTTGCTTCTAGAGCTTGTGAGAACAAACAGTAAATGTAGCAAGCCTATTTTAGTTTTGTGGTTAAAAAATAAAACTGCATTCTGGTCTAATTACCAGTTGTGTAGAAATTTGCAGAAGATCTTGACACTTGAAAATCTGGAAAAGCATAAACTGGAACAGAACTACCTTACCTTCTACAGTGGGATAAATTTTGCATACCTTAAACCATCTATAAAGTAGTTTTTTTTTTTAAATTGAAGTTAGGCGCTCTTTAGAGGTAATTTGCAGAATGGCAAGATGCATGTACAGGAGAGATGTTCCAGGGATCAGCTAATTAAGCCATCTCTTCCTGAGTACAATGTGAGCATACCTGTTTTGTTGAATATACCTGCTGCTTGTTTAGGTAGCCGAAATTAGGTTAAGGAAGCCTACACCAGCTGCCTGGTATCAGCTCTGATTTCTAAGCTTAGATTCCAGTTTTACTTGTAGATGGAATATAAAAAAAAAAATTAAAAAAAAATATTATTTTTTAATAATAATAATAAAAATTCTACAATTAAATAAGATTCTCTGTGTGTGAAAATGTCCCTAGCTATCACAGGCTGTGTGGCCAGTGATGCTTGTTAAATAGTGTCTGAATGTCAGGAAAAAGTGTTAGCTGCTATACAGGCTGTTTCATTGCAATTAGGTTTATTTAGAGTGGTGTACACAGAGGAGTCTGTACATACCTAGTGCAATTACAAGTGAAATGTTAGCTCTCATGGTGCTCCGGAAATTAAATTACGTTGAGGGGAGGAGCACTGGCTGTCCTTTCAGCTGGTTTTCTAGTAAATATCTGCTGTTTGTCAGTTATAAAGAGGTAAATAAACCAACAGGCTTTTTTCTTTGTCAAATAGTTCAGTTCTGACAGATTTGTACTGATTCTCCTTAAAATTCCTTGAAGAAATATAGCCCCTCAGTTAAGATTTAGCTCTTGATACTTCAGGCAGGGAGGATTCTGGCAACTCTGCATGCCATCATCACCAGGCACAGCTGTATCTGGAGCTTTGTCCAGCTTTCCAGACTAGCAAAGCACATCTGAGAGTCGGTGCGTCCCTCTGGAGATACCATGAGCATGATGGATGTGCCTCTGCCATCCTGCATTTAATTAGCTCGTATGTACGCTTGTAAAAGCAAAATGGCAAAAGCCATTTTTCTTATCAAAGTTCATCCCCATTGGAATTTATTTTTTTTTAAATGCTTTAAGCCTTTCTGTGGCTTAATTAGCATTACGATATTTTTCACTTCTCCTGTTATCTGTGCTGGTTAGACTGAAGCTAGTCAGAATACATCCATCTGTGCCTTCAGCATGCCATAGCCTGTCAGGTAGATAGAGCCTCCGTAAGAACAAGGTGGGTGTCTCTGAGTTAGTCGTGCCCAAATGGAAAGACCTGTAGTTGTTTTAAGATGTTATAATTTCCACTTATTTAGCTGAACATGATGAAGTAGGGGAGTTGTAGTTTTCTTTAAGGGAGTTAAGGCACTGACACTAGAGGAGAATAAAACCTCAACAGGTCAAGTTATGCAAACCCTGCCTGTCACTTGTTCAGAGGGGTGATTATTGTAGTAGTCTGAGTAGACACTTTATCACTGTGAAGCTTCCTGGTCTTTGTTCACGATAGTCTCACTGTGCCTAATTGGTCAGCTTTCATTTATCCTCACTAATCTGTCTGTCTTATAGGTACTTACATGTGTTTTGTCTGTAATTCTCCTAAATTCTGTTTTTCATCACTCAGTTACTAACAAAAACACAGTGGCTTGCACAAAAGATCTGCACTTGGCATGCTCAAGAAGTGAAACTCTCTCTTTGCCTTGCAGAGGAAGGCAGAAATATCAACACTGTCCTCTGTGTTCTTAATCTTCTTCTTCTTTTTTTTTCTTTTTTTTTTTCTTTTCTTTTCCCCCTCCTCTCTCTATTTCTGTTTTTTAAGTAAGGACAACAGAAACCTTTTGGGGAACAGAACAAAAACAGTAAAATATCTGCCGCAGTTTTGCCCTTGTGGCTTTTTTCTTGGCAATGAGATAAAAGTTAGGCAGAATTTTGGAGATCCATTTATTGCTTTTATTCTGTCTCCTAGGCTTGTGTGTTTGCTTGTATGGGAGTATGCACATTTAGGATTTTTAGGTTTTGTTCCATGGACCATCTTTGATGTTTCATGGGACTCGGGTGATCCACACAATGTCGGACGTTGTTCTACAGACTTGTGTCCATACCTGAGTAGGGGAGCTCTAAAAAGTTCAGGGAACTATGGTAGAGATACTTAGATAAACTGTATAATTGTAGTGGTGGCTGCAAATATCATTATTTGGTTTGGAAGAGAACTGGTAGCATTCAGAAATAAAATGCCTTGACAGAAACAACGAAACAAGTGAAGAGGAAACATTAACCTACTTGGACTATAGCTTGCCTGCCTCAAGAATTGATATTCATTAGGCACTAAGGCAAATAAATTATTCTCTGTTGCAGAGTATATAGCTCCCTCTTTTCCTTGCAAAACAATCTTGCATGATGAAAACTAACACCACATAGCTCCTGTCCAAGACCAAAGACTTGATAACTAAGAATGAGGAAAACTGTACGCATGTCACAAGATGGGCCTTGCCCAGGAGACTTCATGCTTCAGAATGTAAACTGTCCTCATGTGAAGCTGGGGCCAGGATTCCCCGGAGTAGCTTTCCGAGGTCACCTCCGCTCTCTTCCAAAACTGATGGAGATAACAAGCTCTTCCCATGCAAGTAAGTCTCTTTGAAGTTGCTGGTATTGCTCATTGACAGATGGAATATAGTAAACAAATATTTTATTGCAGTAAGTATTACATACTGTGCTGCAGTCTGTTGTTTTGTTAAAGTATTCTTGTGGTTCTTGTTGAGGAAATGATCATCTGCCATAAGTTTTACTCATGACATTGGAAACAGAGTATGGAAAGAGAGAAAATAACATGAACTTTTAGATAATCTGATTTAGGAAGTGTCTGTAAAGTAGCGATTGTACCAAATGTACAACTGTGGTGACAGTGATTTTTTTGCTACCATTGAATTGACTGTAAATGTACTACTCTTCTTGAATTGGCGCAGAACTCTGCAGTACCCTGTTCTACATGCTGGTGAAGTTAAAATAAGATGTCATTTCAAAGAACTTGAATATCAACTTCCTGTTGGAAGTGTACAGTGTTTGAGAGAGGGTTTAATGTGGCATTCCATTTGATTAGTAGAATGATGCAGTTTGAAAGGTCACTTTTACTTATGCCATGTCTGCAGTAGTTCATAATCTGTGTATACTTTCAGGAATGGAGCTAGTGCTATGAATGTGGTAAAAAGCCAGATGTGTTCCTCTACCATCTGAACTTTTCCATCGAGGGAAAAATGTGCCCTAGCAATTGGAAAAACTATACTCTATTTCCAATTGCTTCCTCTACTGTTTTTGGGGTTTTTTAATTTCAGCTTGCTTTGTTTGGGCTTCCTGTGTGCAGGAAGATGTAAAGCAAGCACACAGCGGAGTCAAATTCAGAGGGTGTCTAATGGGAAAGAGCTGGGTAATGCTTAAAAAGGCAGATTGATAATGAGGGAGGAGTTGGAAGTTCTTTTAGAGAGGGAGAGCTTCTGAAGAGACCAGTTGTGAAGAAATTAGTGGAGGTAAAATGGAAATGGATCTAAGAAATAATGTCAGTTAACTTGAAGATTCACCTTGAGTCCCTAGTCTTTGTGAGGCTGAGAGAGATAGTATGAAGCAATATTTCTTAACTAAGGCTAGGTTATCCCAGTGATGGTAATGAGAAGCTTGGTGTTTTGAAAGAGCAAAACAATTGCATCTTATAGAAAAATCTGAGATTGAATGTTTACGTTACCTTGGCAACAGTGTGATTTTATACATAAGAAGGGTGAGTTTCTGTAAGCATTGCAAGTAAAAGAACACCCATTATACTTTTTTGAGACAGTGGCAAGCTGCATCTGTAAGGTAAGGTTCCTGATGAAAGAGCAAGGAAAAGTAAGAAAGAATTGATTTAAAAATCACTCAGTGAATTTTTTAGATACTTTTTAAAAATTGGTTTGATTTTTGAAACATTCATTACCAGAGCTAGTATATGGGAACTGAGAAAACTAAACCAAGTTACTAAAAAAAACCCTAAACCAAGTTACTCAGGACCTTGCTGTGTTTGGTAAGTGTAATGAAGAGAAGGTACTTCACGGACCAAACTCTTGAAGAATCAATTGGATGGTATTTCTGTTACTGGTGTCACTGTCATTTACACTTGGGTCCAATTAATCGGCTCAAGCCTGTTTGGCAGATAGTGCCATTTCCTCAGCAAAAATCACGGGTGTGCTTCAACCCGAACAGAACAGAGTGGAGCGCAGCGCTGCTTGCGGTGGGTGCTGCGCCAGAACGGCTCACGGATACTCCTTCTGCCAATGCAGATGGAACAAATACAGCAGCAAGTAGTCTTTGCAGATATTTTTAGGAAATATTTGCCTTTGCTGGAGTTGCTAAACTTTTTATTTTGATGCTGTGTTGCTAAGCTTACCGATATTTGTTTAGCCATGCAAAAAAAATCCTACAGCTTACAGCAGCGTGAACATCCGTTACGCGCAGGTGGGACCAGCAAATAAGGTGAGCCCGCTTGTGCAAGGCAGCTGCTAATTAACATTTTGGTGTCAGAGCTGTGAGAAGAGCAGTAGGTGTGTGAACACAGCAGATTGCTATCCACAGATATACTTGGTCAGCTAAGGACTTCCAGAAGCTTAAAAAGACCTGGTGTTTATGAATATTGTTTTTCCAACAGTTTTGTTGAAAGCATCTGTGAGCAGTGTGTAGCAAATTGTGCATCTTTCCATACATCCCTTCCTCTCAGTAAGAGTGGTACTGAACTCTCTCACAGTTTTTCACTTGTAGCAATTAGTTTTGTAACAGTGTGGTATATGCTGATCACTTTGTGTAGGGGAGCAGTCTTCTTTTGGTCTCTGAGATTCATTTTGTAAGTTGATTCAGATTTCCAACTGTAGAGATACTTTCACTTGAATTACATTCTAATAAATGAGTGTAGCTTTGTTGACTTGATTACCTTCATCATTGCAAACACACCAGAAAAATCCAGCTCTTTAATCTCCTGCTTTTTATGTTTTCACTGTACAATATTCTTTAACTAGCAATATTTTCATTTGAGATAATAAGATTTTTCTTTCATTTTAAATTTCTTTAGTGGTTACTTTTTTGTAAATAGAAAAAAAAAGTATTCCTTGGATTGATCCTTTCTTAAGGAGATACTCTTGGAAATCTCTTCAGTTTGTATTGGCGGAAAGAGCAGGGAGTGAAGAGTTACAGGCAAAAAGAAAGGAATTCTTGTTTGTCAAGCAGAGTGCAATGGGGAGTCACAAGTCTGAGAACTTCCGAATACTGGAATCCATTTAAATTTTATTTTTTTTTCCTCCAAAGCCCTTACTTTTTTTTTTTTTTTAACTTACTACGTGTTACAAAAATCTCTACTGATCTTCTATATTAAATTGTGGGGTTTTTTTGCATGTGTGAATGCTTTGCTTTTACCACAACTGATGTTCGGTTTTAACCCAGAAGCATATGAGGAGTCTGAAGAAAGCACAGTCTCAATATTCAATGCACAATTACGGTAAAGGCATCATGAAGTGAGCACTTTTGATGTCTGTGATTAGTGGGCCTATTAGAAAAACTAAATGATGACAGAAAAACACCACCAACAAAAAATGGGCATGTGAGGGGCTTTGGTTGATATTTACCTGTATTGTAATAGCAGAATCTAGTCTTTGAGTTGTCCAGTCTTACTAAAGCTACCTAATCTGTTTGGACATACTACTCAGAAGTTGCTCTTCTCATCAGTAATGATTTCTAAGTGCACAAGAACTGTCCTGTTACTTGTCACTGTTCTTCATAAGGCACAGTTATAAAAGGGAACATTGGAAAATAAAGGTGCAGTGTTGTAGCTGTGACCCTACTTGAAAATTTACTTTGAGGCAACCTTTTATTATATTGTAATGAAAACAGTAGAAGTAGAAAAAAATCTCTGCCTTGAGTGTAACACTGTTGATATTGATAACATTGCATAATTTAGATATTAAAAAGAAACATTTAATTCATCAAAAATGTTTATTCTGTATGGTTTTTGTCAAGGTTACAAAGTTTCCTTGGGAGATCTGTGTTTCTGGTCTTACCAAAACGTGCTTGTTTTTTTCTTTGCAGGTCATGGCAACCATAAAGAAAACAGTCCTTTCCTGAACAATTCAGAAGCTGGCAAGGGAGGTGATTACTATGACAGAAATCTGGCCTTGTTTGAGGTAATTTCTAACCGCTTTTCATACTTCTAATGCCATTTATGATCTTCCAAGGTGGGAGGGATTGAGCACATTGTGTTCACTGGAAGACAGCATTGTGAAGTTCCAGGCAGTGGGTCGGTACCTAACTCTCCCTGCATGACAAATCTAAAGCCCATGGGTGTGTTTAGGGGTATGTCTACAAAGCAGTGAAATATACGGGTACCCGAGGCGACCTGAGTAATTGAACTAGAGAAGCTGTGGCACTGTATGCTAATCAGTGTGGAAAATGAGTAGCATTTACTGTGTTAAGAAGGACCATGTTATTCTGTTGGAGAGTGCCTAAAGTCAGGTGCTCACATTAGCCTGGGTGTCCTGTATTACAACTGTAGTGTATCAGTAATACGGATTTCTCTGTTTTTGTGAGTGTCACATCCGCTGCCTGAGCTACCAGTAGGCAGAGAGATCCTGTGTGATGGAAAAGCTCAGATATTATGACCACTCAGGACTGTGAGAGAGAGAGGTATGACTGTTTCCATGTGGGAGTAAGGAGGACCAGACTCTCATGTGGGAGGCCCGTTGGAGCCACACCAAGTCCAGCAGAATGCTCCTTCACATCCTCACTTCACTGGTACTGAATTAAATGTAAATATATCATGGGTCACTAAAAACAAGTTTCTAAAAAATGTTTTCAGAAGCTCAGGTGCTGGGGAGTGGTGCAGAGTCTTTGTGTGGCTCTGCAGCTGCTTTGCAGCTGGGCTTCTGAGTTACAACTTCACAGCAAGACTGATGACATGTAGCCCCTGTTTCCTGTTCTGGGAACTCGGTGTGGGGCAACCCGAGCTGGCTCCACACCCTGCCGGGTTGGTGCCTGCAGAGTTCAGCTGCGTGGCATAGAGCCTGGACAAGTACAACCAACCTGCTGCTAGATAGGAGCTGCCTCTGGAAGTGCTACGACCGTGTTTGCAGGCAGTGTGCTTGAGCTAAAAGACTTTGAAGCATGCTTGCAGCTGTGGTGTTTTATCCCTCCAAGGCATGAGAAGCCTGTGATCAGGATAAATCACTTGTAGGTCATGGAGAGTTGGCCACTTGTGGTGTGGCTGCTTCTAGTCACATGCCTGTCTTTTTCATAAGCAGTACCACAGTACCACCCCAGGGCTGCAGGCTCTTCTGTGGTACTAGAGAGAGGGAGGAGCATCCCGAAGGCCGTGCTGCTCAGCTGAGCTGGAAGCATCTGTTGCCTCAACATCTTTCTGTAGGGAATTATAATCAGCTTGTTAAAGATGTGAACATGAGATCAGATTAGAGGAAGGAGTAAGAAAAGTGGTGCTTAGCTCATGGCCTCTGTTTAGCCGTTTGGCGGGGGTCAGCTTCTGCATCAGGTACAAATGCTACCAATCCTTCCAGAAGCTGTTCATCATGATAGGTGAAGATACGGTAAAACTCTAGACAGTGAAATATTCTTAATCAGGTTTTATTTCCTGTGTAGAAAGTTGTTGCTCTTTATCATGCATTACTTACTGTGCACTTAGACATGTAAGGCTTTGGGGATTTTTATCAAGATCCACATGACTTAGATGACATAGCTTGAAGAATGTAATAAAATTATCAGAGTGCATGCTTGCCTGCAATGACCAGAGTTTAATCAGTAAATCTCTGATTTGTTTGGCAACTCGACCTTTTAGAAGTCTATCTGTTGATGTAAGCTGACGTTAGAGATACAAGCGAGGTATGAGTTCATTTTCTTACAGTCCCAAGGCTCAGACTTCTGTACTGCTGCAGTTCTTGCTTTTCTGTGCATAAGGAAAAAGCTGCATTCAGTGCACATCTGTTGCTATAGCCTTTTCCTGTCACCGTTGCCCTCCTTTCACAAAATCAGTGGTTCAGGCACGATGAAATATTCTTTTGTTCTGTGGCAGACTCAGGGATGCCAAGGAAGGCGTGACCCCAGCCACTCTTCATAAATGCTGTGAATTGCAGAAGTTGACTAATTGTCTTCCACAGGAAGAACTTGATATACGACCGAAAGTGTCATCTCTGCTTGGCAAGTTGGTCAACTACACAAATCTTACCCAAGGTGTTAAGGAACATGAAGAAGCAGAAAGTACTGATGGCTCGAAAAAGAAAGTATCAAAAGTAAGTAAAAATTCTCTCCATGGCCGGCTGATGAACAGAAGGATTCCGTATGTAATTTTTGGGGAGCTGGACTTCTTTCTGCTCTATGTTAACCTCTGTCAGGAGCTGTGACAGGGTTGTAAAGAAATCACATAGAACTCTGTGGGTAAGGAGATGTTACCAAAGCGTTGGGGCAGATGTAGTGGTGAAGCTCTGTGCACTAGTGCAGTTACATATCCTTGGCGTGGATGTAGATAAGGAGGGTGGGCTTTTAGTGGAGAGTCAAGCAAACAATAAAACCTAACAACCAACCAACATAACTGAACTCCCAGATTTTTCCTAGTGCTGTTTTAGCTGCCCAGCAGTATCTGACAGATTTCTACAAGCCTGGTAGGTGTGACGCAAGATGTGGAGGAGACAACACCCTTCTAGAGTGGTGGGTGGAGGCCAGATTGGACACCCTGAGGCAGCCCAAGTATCATTCTGGTGTTAGGCAGTTAGGCAGCTGAATTCTGCCCCAAAGGATCTGCATTTGGATGGTTAGCCCATTTGGGCTGGCCTGGTAATAGCTAGGTAGAAGGTGGAGTTTGATTGTTGGTAGATAGATTTTTATCATGAGGACTGTGTTCTAACTGCTCTTCTTAGTGCTCTGGGAGTCAGGCAAGTGTTTCAGTTAGTGCTAAGCCCTCAAGTGGTAATGGTTGCATTTTATGGCAGTTGCAGGCCTGCCAGTTTGCTTGCAAATTTTATTGAAAGAACACTTTCCAAAAAGCTAAGATAGCACTTGAATTCTGCAGATATTCAGACAGTACTGCCCTGTCCTTTCAGAAAGAGATGGAAGTGATAACGTTGAAAACCAGCACATTGTTCCCAAAGAGAATGCACACTGCCCTGTGCTGAGCGCCAGGTTCCAGCTCCCTTACTCACCAGTTCTTTGCGCAGTTTTGTACTAAGTTGTTCAGCCAACATGAAGCTTAAAATTCAGTCTTACCTGAGACCACATGCACTGCAGTGCTGTAATACTGTTGTTAATATGATATCATTACAGGACTGAGCAAAGGTCATCTGGGTGCCATAACTGCATTCTGGTACTATAAACTTACATGTAAAATGTAATTTATACATTTCAACTGTGGATTTATTTCGTGTGGTATTGGTGTTATACTAATTGCTGAGCCTGTCCAAAGATTTTACCTTAGCATTACTGATATGAAATGTGAGCTGCACTTCTGGTTTAGCATGCTTTTGGTGGGAGTAGGGTCAGGCATCAGCTGTTAATATGGTGTTATTGCATAATCTAAAATAATTTTCAGCCTCTCCTTATCTAAAGCAGATCAATTGTTACTTCAGCAAAGATAGATTGAAGGGGGATACAATGGGTGCAGTCCTTACTGCTTTAAGAAAGTTCTGATCACTTTTGCTGTTTGTTTCCTTACTAATTGCCTGACCAGAATACTAGGGTAAGAGGCAGTCTGATTTGAAAGCCAGTCACTTAAGTCCCTGTTGGAAAAAGAGTTGGGAGAACTTGGTGATGGGTCTGTGGTTAAAGTAAATACAGTATAGCTTCATAAGGTGAAAATGGGGCAAATAACAGGTAACTGAGAAGTTGTTTTAAATCTCTGACAGAGTAATGTGTCAGGTTTGGTATTAGGATTTCTACATCTAGGTAGGACTTATGTAAACACTTATACATTTTCAAGCTGTTTACTGCTGTAAAAAGAAGACTGTTGTTACGGCTGTGCTCCCGTAGCAGAATAGAGTTGGGGCTTTTTACTTGGGTTGTCCTGAATTATGCTTTCCCGTGTGCCAAAAATGTGTGTTTGCAGACTTCTCAGATGTTTTTTGAGGAATGGGTTGGGTAGCTATTCCAAAAGTGACGATATCCTCCTGTGTTAATATCTTAGTATTTTCTATGTAAACGGTGCAGTTTCCTTAAGTGACTCTTTGCCCAGTATGTCTGTCTCTGGCATAAATTTCATCAGGTGCAATATCATAACCGTAGATTGAATTTCTTCTCCCTCTCTTGCCATAAGCAATATGAAATTTTAAACATCTTGTACTATCTAAGAAAGTTGAATATTAACTTGGCTGATAATTATTACCATCAAACCCAGGACATTTGAAAGCGGTAACTGTACAATGCAAGGGATTTAAGGTATCCAGAAGCTGTGCAAACGGGATTCTTCTACATACTTGTTTTTGATCATCTTTGAAATACAAATCAATGCGCTGCTGTTACCTTATCTTTCCCATTTGAACGTTAGCAAGGAGCATGAACACCCACTCGAATGCGATAGCAGGTTGTGGTTTTAAGTGCCAGCATTGTACACTGACTGTTGCTGAATGCTGCACTGGGTATGCTCACCAAATACCCAGTCAGTGTGACGAAAGGCAAGCTGCCAGTCCTGCTGTCACTTGCTGGAACTGACAACTTACAGACAAAAGCTGGAGGAGGGAGGGTGAGCAGGCGCTCGATCTGGTATTCAAAAATTGAATGCAGAAAGCAGCCCTTTCAGTAAGTGAGTACGTAACTCTTTCTGAGCAGGTAAGACAGGTCTTTCAGTGAATATGACCTAGCACACCCCTGCCTGCTGAATCATATCCATTCAAATAGAAAAGAAAACCCAGCTGAAAAAAAACTACAAGAAACCCAAACCAATTAAAAACACAGGCACCAAAAAAAAAAAAAAAGAGACAAGGCAGTTGTGTGCATGTGAAATGTCCAAATCTCTGAAAGGCAGTATCAAAAAAATGAGATCTCTCTTCCCAAGTTTAAACTTAAAGGACTAGAGAATGATGTATTTTAGCTTCTGGAGATCATTGTTGTCACTAGCTGCTTTCTACAATGACAGGACCAAAAGAGACCTGAATGTTTCCACAAGCTCTGGAAAATACATTATGTGACTATCCCCCTTCTAATATCTTGGAATAATTGCTGCAGTGTTTGTGGAAATGGGGACCGGGACAATTTCAGTTCAAAACAGCTTAATATAAACATGTTACTCTGTTTCAGCATTCCTAGTAAATATTTTTCATAGCATTCTGTGTTAGGTACACATCAGGTAAAATTAACACTCTTCCATGTACTAGGAGAGAAATTAGATTGCTTTTTACCTTTTCTAGATACAGTCTTCTATTAAAGCACTTAGTAGATGCAGTACTATAAAAATATACCCTTCTCATGATGGAAAAAATTAACTATTTTAGTTGATGTATCTTTTCTAAGGCAGTTCATTTCTGTGATGCTGTCTGTCCTCGTGTTACAGAGCAACCGCAAGAGCTGTCGTTACCCATCAGTGTCCCTGAGCCCTGCAGCCAAGTGCTTTGATAACCCATTACATGGGCACAATGGAAAGAGTGTCCTTCAGACTCAGATCAATAGTTGTATCAATTATGTGTCTGCAGCTGATTAGACTGAATAGAAACATCATCTGCATCACTGAAATTGAGACTGGTTTCGAGATTTTTCTGTCTCCTCTTGGTTGACCTGACACAGCATTCTTCAGGATGGTTTTGTGATTGAGTTCCTTTATGCGACATGGGGTGTTTAATTGTTTTCACTTGGTAGCTGTTGAGACTGAACGTAATCCCCTTCCTATTGCAGATTGCATTCTGTTGAGACTTCAGCACTGGTTTAGTATCACTTACTGATTATAAGATGCTATAAAAAACAGTGAAGTCACTGCAGATTACTGGTGTTAAATACTGCTGTGAACAAGCTGCTTCAAGTGGTATTTGTGGACCATTCTTTCATACCAGTACTTTTTATTGCACAGGGGAAGAAAAGTCAGAATAGCCTCTTATGCCTGAAGTACGCTTAGTAATCCTGTGGCTTGGGTTTTGCCTGTGGACAGACACTTAGGCATTTCCTAGGCTGCACTGCTCTGCAGTAGTCTCCTAACTATAGGGCTAATGCACAATTTGTTTTCCTCTGTGGCTGAAGTTAGTGGTAACTTGATATGAGCAAGAGGCCACTTAAGAGGAAGGGCGAGAAGATGATGAACAGAAGAGCAAAGCTGCAGGGACCACTGAGGGCAGAATTGCTGAGCTAAGGTGAATTCTTACACAAAGGAAGCCGATGTTGGGAAATGCATAAAGGGCAGGTTGAAAACTCACCTGCTTTGATTAGTGCTTGAAAAAATGTTGTATAGAATATACAGTACCCGTGCTCCACTTGTATCTCCTGCATAGAAGCAATAGATTGAGCTTCTTTCCTTCTCCCTAATGCCAGTTTGGAAAAAATCCACACATCTGATAAGTTCACTTCATTCTGTCTGCTGGGTTCAGAGATACTGTGAGGGGCATGGGTGATGGATGAGTAGTCTGATACATGATAAAATTAAGTGGAATGTGCCTTTAAAAGAGGCAAAGATAATATTAATGTGACAATAGGAAGCACTTCCGGAGGGCAAAATCTGCCCTGGCAACGATATTTTGTTCTTTCTCAGTGAATGTTTATGTAGTTGAAGACACAATGTGAATCGGTGCTTAAATCAAAGCTATCTAAACCTTGCTTTCTCGAGGAAACAGGTACACTTTGGAGTACTCTGAGAGGATCCTCCTCTGCTGTAGCATTGGAACAACTTGTTAAAAAATCCTAACCTTACCCTGGTCAGGGTACTTATGTACAAGTGTCATTTCTGTTAGTATCAGAAGGCAACAATTCCTTTTATCCTTGTGCAGTATCTTGACAAAGCTGATAAGGTTAGTTCTATAGGATGGGTTTTCTTGTGCAAATGGCAGGTGACATTTCAGGGATTTTTTATTTTTTATTTTTGTACTGTGGCATTGGAACAGCTGAGTGACAGCTCTCTGGCCCCACACTGGTAGGTCTTGTAGGGTCAGTCTGTGGCAAACCGTCAGCATGTGGTTCTGTTGCCCACTTCAGGAGGTTCACCCAGGTTGAAGCATGTGTGGGGAAACTCTGGTTGGTCTCATTTAGCCTTAGTCACACAGGATATTCAAAGCTGACTTAAAAAAAATTCCATCAGGGATTCCTGACATTTCTTACAGGTCATGTTCAGAGGCAGAATTTTCTGTCATTTCCAACAGGGCTGATCCTCAATGCAGAGGAAGGAATTTTCATTTCTAACATGTAATTGCAAGCTGAGGCACTAAATTCCTCGCTTGCCTGCTTTGACCTGGTGATATTATAACCATTTGATATTTCTAGGATTTTGCTTTGTGTAATAAAAATCCACTCTTGACTAACCTTAGGTAACTTAACTTTTTCAGCGAAGACAAGGCAAGAACAAAGTTTTTGACAGCCAGTTTATCACTTAAAGAGTAATATGCTTGTCTTTTGGTGGTTGATCGATTTCTCTATAAGGGTGCATCTGACCAATTTATTTTTGCATTTGGTTAATCTTACGTGGACTGAAATTTGAGCAGGGGTTGTTACCTCCCTTTAGTATCCTTCTCATTTAAATGATTGTTCATGAGTTTTTCAATGCTGTCTGTCTGTAATATGGTTTGGAATTCAGGTTTATTTATAGAAAGAAGTACGAAAAGGGATGAGCCTTTGAGAAGTTACACTCTTTATCCCCCACTATGTTTTAGCATTCTGTATGATTTAAAATGCAAAATAAAACCTCAGAAAGCAGAACCAATGAAATGTCTTGGCAGGAAACCACGGAGCTGTGGGACTCTGAAACGCTGCTAGTGCCGGGTGTGCCAGTGGAGGGAACACTTTTGTGTCTCTTGAAATAAACACTTATCAGTGGAATTTTGATGTCATTGTTTCAGATCTGACTATCCTCTGACAATAACTGTTTGGGCAAAGGAGAATTCTACAGGATACTATGTTGAATGTCAGTCAAGTGTGGTTCCTGTGAAGTCACATAACTAACTTGTATTTTCTCTGTCACTGTCAAAAGTAATCGCTAACATTAAACATAGAAAAGTTTGGAATCATTAGTTTTAAGTGGAATGTATAAAATGGAAGAAAATACATTATGTATGGCTCCAGGTTGCTTCCATTTTCTAGATGCAACATCACAAAAGCATGTTTTCTGTGAAACTAATTCCTGAACTCTGGGGAGTGTGCAGGAGGATCTGTCTTACCTGGGGTCTGCAGCATGCAACAGATTTCATGGTAGAAACCCTGTGGTTTTACAGTAGAACAAATGCACGTGTGTTCTGTTGTCAGTAATTGGTGTTAAATGCTGAGTAGAGTTACTTCAAATGTGAAGATGTGACAGGGTCAGTATTTTGTTCAGAAATTTGTGGGTTTGGTATTAGGAGTTTGCTTCCTGTTTTGTGGAAGTCCAGCCCAATAGTATTTGTGTTTCTCTTCCTTATGTTTCAGAGATTTCTACCATTTGAAAAATGAAAGTTGTAGGAGTTTTAGCTATCTGTGCTTTGAATAATTTCAACTAATGAGAGTCACTGAATTATTTTTTTTTCAGTCACCCAGCATGGGCACCCTGATGGGGGTGTATTTACCCTGCATGCAGAATATCTTTGGGGTTATTCTCTTCCTTCGGCTGACTTGGATGGTGGGAATGGCTGGAGTTCTTCAGTCCTTCCTGATTGTATTACTTTGCTGCTGTTGTGTAAGTATCTAAATAATGCATGTGACATAACTTCTGCAAAACTATTGTGAAACTTGGAGAGGCTGCATTGTAGATGCATATGTAAAGAAGAGCCAGAGTTATGCCAGACACTTCCGCTGTGTATGTTGCCATGTGATTTATTTTTTCAGTTTCCTTTTTAAAGTTTTGGGTTGGTTTTGGTTTGGCTTTTGTATGTGTGTGTGTGTTTTCGTTTGTTTTGGTTTGTTTTGTTTGTTTTCTAGTACTTCTAAGCTGGCAAACTGTATCTAGTGTAGATACAGTCTGAAAACTGGTGTTTTTCAGCAAAGAGCTGTTTGCTGTGCCTGTCCCAGGTCATGGCTGCCTGCTGTGCTGGGCTAGCCTTTGCTGGAATTTCAGCTCTGCAGATGGAGGAACACCTGTGTTCTTTTATCTTATTTTGTCTGCAGACACCCAGTATTTGCCCTGATAAAGCAGGGCTCATCTCTCAAGCAAAAGTCTAAACAGCTTAATCATTAAATTCCTGCTACCCTTGTTTTCTTTCAGAAAATGACCTGCCAAAGCAGAATAAGTAATATTGTATATTATATGCAGTAGCAGCTTTACTTTATCAAGAAATGAATTATGTTTTAAATAATGCTGTTGACACAATTGCTTCCTTTTCCTGTTTTTACCCCAGACTATGCTGACAACCATATCAATGAGTGCTATTGCCACAAATGGTGTTGTTCCAGGTAAGTGTAGTTACCAAGCTTCTCATTTGTGCTTTTGAGGGTTTTTTATTTATTTATTTATTTTGTTTTGGTGGGGTTTTTTTGTTTTGTTTTGGGTTTTGTTGTTGTGTTTTTTGAGGTGTTTTGGTTTGGTTTTGTTGTTTGGGTTTTTTTTTTAAGTTGCTGTAAGCTGTTAACATGCTTTTTGTTCCAGATAAATTTGCTTATGACAGGATACAAAGACTGAATTCGTATCTAGTGTTCTTTAACAGCATCAATTAGTCTAAAGATTAATTTATGTGGTTTCTAGTTACCTCTGTTCTAATAAAAGGGTATTTCAGTTGAACCCCTAGAAGAGAAGATACAGTGTTAGATTTTGTTGTACTCTTGTGAATATTTTACAATTTATAACAATAAATAAATGATAATTTTACTCTCATTTTCTTGTTTCATAGCTGGTGGCTCTTATTTCATGATCTCCAGGTCATTAGGCCCTGAGTTTGGCGGAGCTGTGGGGCTCTGCTTTTATTTGGGAACAACATTTGCAGGAGCAATGTATATCCTTGGTGCCATTGAGATTTTGCTGGTGAGTAGTACTGGAGTAGTCCCTCTTTTAAGAGCAATAGCATATAGAAACCCCCCACTATTGTCACCCTGTATGCTTATACACATTTGTCTCCAGTTTCTCGGTGCCCCGCTCTGTACCAATAGTGCTCCCCTTTGGAAGCCACACACTCTGTGGGTATCCAGAATGGAAACTCCTCTCAAAACATAGAGGAAAGTGTGACTTAATTGAAGACACATGCTCATCATTGATGAACTTGGCTCAGTTGTACTACTGCAATAAAACGGGCCGTTATCCCCTGCCTTTTCCTGTGAACTGAAGATTCCTGGTGAACAGCATGTTACAATCTGAACAGTGATTGAAATTTCCAGTATAGGTACAAGTTCATTACAGTAATATAGATGGAGTTCTGGTCCTGTGTTCCTTCAGCTTGCTTGCTTTTTTTTCTTGTTTCAGACATACATTGTGCCACAAGCAGCAATTTTTCATCCATCTGGTGCCCACGATGCATCCAGTGCGATGCTAAACAACATGAGGGTGTATGGAACTGTTTTCCTCATCCTAATGGCAGTGGTGGTCTTTGTAGGTGTGAAATATGTTAACAAATTTGCTTCCCTCTTCTTGGCCTGCGTAGTAATATCCATACTGTCCATTTACGCTGGAGCTATCAAGTCCATCTTTGATCCACCTGAATTTCCGTGAGTACTATTTCTGGATGGGGCATGACTTTGGCTATAGGTCTGGAAGGTGGGATTCAGTGGAAATGACTTAAAACTTGTGCCTAATACATTGTTGTAGCTACCTCTTATGTGAATTACTTCAGATTTTTTTTATTTTTTTTTTCTGTATATGGTGACAGTGATAATATCCTGCATGCAGAGCTCATGGAATAGAAGTTTCTGAGACTAAAATGAGTGCATTATTACATTCCTTAACCAGTTTGTGGCAAGTGTACAGATTGATGGAGTCTGACACTTCTCTGCTTCCTACAAAGACAATCAGTATCTTAGTTTTTGAGTTAAATTTAGCAAATATTTTGCTGGGTTGTTTATGGCAGTTAGTAGGAAGCAGTTTGGCAGGTGATTTTGGCCAGGCCAGTCAGGCGTGATGTGCTGCCTTCGTGGTTGGGAGCTGTGGTGGTGTGACACAGCTGCTCCCGGAGAAATGGGAATGTGGGGCCGCGCTGAGGCTCCAGCAAAACTTCCCCTTGGTCCAAAGCCAGCTTAGTCTGCCATCTGTGGTGTTCTGCTCTGAAGGCAGCACATGTTCCTTGGCATGTTGGCAATTACACACGGAGTACAGTTTCTTAAACTCGGAGCTGGAGCACCGGTGGTGTGGATACACGGGTTTCACCAGAAATGCAAACACTGTTTCCTGATACTACTGACAGGAGATGAATGACATGGAAATAGAGGAGTTGAATCTGCATAAGTATTCACAGCTTAAAATGTTGTGACCATAACTAAGCACTTGAAACCCTCAAGTGCTCCCTTTAGGTATTTAGGGCCCAATGATTATGTTTTACAACAGTGGTATGTTTACAGCAGTAAAAATAAAACAATGTCTCTACCTCCCCCTCCTTATCTTTTGGATTGTTCTTGAACATTCTCCCTATCTTTCCTCCTTGGGCTGTATTCCTTTTTCTTTTGCTGGAGTAACTAGATACTGTATTTATTTTTAATTCTGGAGGGGAAGGCTTCTCTAAAGTTATAGTTCACAGGCCTGCAAACCTAACAAAAACGGCCCTGTCTCTTCCATTTCCCTGGCTTTAGTGAGTGACAGGAGCTGTGAAACAATAGAACTTAATAAAATGGAAGAAACTTTTTTTTAATTTTTTCTTGAGTGTTTTCTGGCACTAGGATGAGGAGCTGAATGAACTTTTAGTGGCAGCATACTGTTATATCACCATGTCTTGTGGAGCAGTCTTTGGAGAAGTGGATTAAAGGTTTCAGTGCTGGAATAAAGTCTGTTTGTGGTTGGGTGAAACACAACAGGCACTGAAGGATTTTAGTAGTTATGCATAGTATCTTCTGACAAGAAGGACCTTTGGTTATTGTGATTGAAATCTGTGTTCCTGATTCTGAAGCTAAAATGTCAGGGGTCATTTGAGTGCTAATATACGAAAGCTGGGATAATATAATTCCAAATATCCATAGATAGTCTAAATATCTAGTAATTGGAATGTTAGTATTCTTCAGATCTCTTCCACTTCAGTAGTTCTGTTTAACTGGGGGGGGGGGGGAAGCTTAATTTTTCCCTTTGATTGTGTAAGGCAAATGTACCAAATTCAATAAATCAGTGATGTAGCTTTTTATACCTCTCCCAAACTTGCTGGAAAAATACCTTTATACTTCTGACTCTTACAGGAAACCGGTACTTTGTCTTTGTCCTGCTACCACCATCTTTTTGAAGATGAGAAACTATATAGCAGACTAGAACAACTTGAATTTTCCATGATATGAAAGAAGAATTATGGGGAGGGGCACACTTTGCTTTCCCAGTGCCATGTCGTAACACTAGTTTTCATGTTTCACTTCCAGGATTTGCATGTTGGGCAACAGGACTTTGTCAAGAGATCAGTTTGATGTTTGTGCCAAAACCATAGTTAAGGATAACATTACCGTGGCCTCTAAGCTTTGGGAGCTCTTCTGCCACAGTACAAACTTAACCACCGAGCACTGTGACGAATATTTCCTAATGAACAATGTCTCTGAGATAGCAGGAATTCCAGGAGCTGCTAGTGGCATTTTGAAAGGTATGCTAGGATATTTTTATTTCTCTTTAAGAGGAGGCATGCTGAGCAGCTGAAATGAGTTGAACTGTTCCCTGATGGTTAAGAAAAAGGGACTGAATAAACATAGTTACAGTGAAGAAAATTATCTTCAATAAAGAAAACCAAGTCTTAAAATCTTTTTAAAGGAGTAGATTGCACTTTTGTCCATATACAGTACTTGTCTGCTGTCAAACTGATGGAGTGTGCCTTGTCCAACTCATAATTTCAGTAGAAAGTCAGCTGTAATTATACTAACAGGAGTAAGTTATTAAAATTTTTCAGAACTCTGTAGCTATGACTCTCCATTTTAAGGAGATCTTAACAGGTAAAGATTACATCCTGAAAAATAAGAGCACTTGTATAGATATAGTGTACCTCCTTATTTGCCCACTCCTGAATATCTTGCGATCGCAAAGTGTTCATTATTGAAATGAACTCCAGAGATCAGCTGCTTTGTGCAGGTGCAGAGTGCCCAAGGTTCCCATTTTCATAGAAACTAGTAGACTACTTTCTAAAATAGTTTACTAGTGAAATTTCAAATGCCACCTATATAGTTCTGTCATTCTTCTGCTATCTAAAGAATACATCTGTTTGTATCTAGAAAGCTGCTCAATATTGTTGCTTTTGATCCTCTGAGCTACTGTGTGTGGGTATGGTGGTTCCTTAAAAACATTCAGTGTATTTCCTGGGGTTAAAATAGCTGTGAAGTTTAATATTACTAAAAGTAACATTCTTCTAGGGATAAAAAGTGCATAGACTTCTGTAGGCTATTAATATATATTTATTGGTTTTGTTACAGATTCCCTTGAAAGTGTGCAATATACATTTTCTTTCATGTAACTTATATATGTCTTAATTTGTGTTGATCACTGAATTGCATTTGTAATCTTCAGTTGTAGACCCATTAGAATGAGAACAGGTTTGAACTGAAACATGCTTTTATTTTCTGTGGTGTGGCAATAACATTGAAGACAACTTGTGGAGCAATTATTTGGAGAAAGGAGAGATACTGGAGAAAGCACATCACCCATCTGTGGATGTAGCAGGCCAGAAGAACAACCTTCATCTATACGTGCTTTCAGATATAGCTACTTCATTCATGGTGCTGGTTGGCATCTTCTTCCCTTCAGTGACTGGTGAGAATACTGGGATGAGGGGCATCTTGGGTCTCTGAGCTTTCTTCTCTCTCAGGATCTTACATCCAGTGTGTATTTTCAGGTATCATGGCTGGTTCAAACAGGTCAGGGGACCTCAAAGATGCACAGAAATCCATTCCTGTTGGAACAATTCTTGCTATTGTCACCACTTCACTAGTCTGTATCCTTTTAAAATCAATAGAGTCCTGGTGTGTTGTAAGTGGTTCAGGTGAATGACTGGGTGTCTGCTTTGTGGAACTGCTTTGAGGTCGCACAGTTAGCAGTGTCTGATGGTCGGTAGAAAACACCCAGGCAGTCCTTGAGCTGAAAGCACCAGAATCATCCTGTTGTTTTCCATCCCCCTTTTTGTCTTGGGTTTTTTGTTTGTTTTTTTTTTTTGTGCTTTTGCATTTCCATTGCTTTCCTTTGCTATGCAGTGGTCTGTAGCTTTTCAGGCTGGTGGAATACAGGTATATATTTTTTCTTTTAGGATGTAGTGAATTATTAAGATAAGGGAAGGCTTTAAATGGGAGAGATTAAAAATTTCAGTTCATTACCAAAAAAACCCCAAAACTTTTTAGTTCGAGTGACATTAAGGAGAATAGGCTTTCTTCAAGATTTTAGATGGAGATACACTGGAGTTAGAAACTAGACTGGATGCTCCCCAAATGTGTTTTCTGTCAAGGGACTGGGTGGCTAAGGTTCATGTGTAGAGTCAGCTGCTCACTGGTACCAATGAATTTATGTATTTATTTTGAAGCTGGTAAACAAAATCATCTTATGTCAGCTTATATATATTCCCCCCCCTTGATTTTTCACACATTCATCTGATTCAGTGCTATTCTTAGACACATCCCCAGCTGACGTGTGGAAGTGTTACAAACACTGTGCTCAGTAGTGAGCTTTACATAGCTGTGAATGACTTGTTGTTTCCTGCCTGTTTCCACTGAGACTGGAGCAGAATTTGCAGAATATGAGATGTTCCTTGTACCAGATTTGTAGGTGCCGAGTGTGTGTGCACAGAGGGACAGCCTCTGTCCCAGTTGCTGGGTTTTGTATGTTGTTAAACTCTTCAGGGCTTTTCTGGTTAAACTCTTCAGGAGCTTTGCCTAGGAAGGACTGTCTTAATCTCTTCTCTCCTGCTAGAAAAGAGATGAAGCCAAGGTCTTTCAGCTTCATCTAGCTGTTGGTGTCCTAAGCTACAGTTTATCAACATAGGACATGAATTGCCTTCTGCTTTTTCTTCTTCTTTTTTTTTTCATATGAGTAAGGACTTAAAAACTTCCTAAGAGCTTTCTAAATAAATCTCACCTGCAGGGCAGCTGGCCAGGATGGTGACTCAGACCAGCAACATTTCCAGGAGATTCATTCCCTGCCACCTCCCCCCCACCCCCCCCCACCCCCCCGTTTTGGTTTTCTTTCCTTTCCCCCAGATTTGCCAAGCTGTAAATCAACTTCCCAGCTTGTCCTAGCTTCTTAGCGCCACCTTTTCCAGGTGCTACTTTGTGAGCTGACCCCGTGTCAAGAAGTCTGCGTATCCTATGGATGTAACACCAACACAGGACACAGATGTCACCCCCAGCCCTGGTGCTAGGCTGTTTGCAGCTCAGAACTCCTCTCCTGGCGGGTAACTTGCTGGGTAGACAATGACACGCCCCCCCAGTGGAAGGCTGGCACCATCATTTTCCAGAGTGATCATTCTTTCCCCTTTCATTATTTTTTGTATGTTACAATTGTATTTCAGGCGTGGAGTTTAGGATTCAACCATTTTTACGTAAACTTAAATCACAAGATCAAAAACTCGTGGAATGCCAGATCCCAAACCCCTGAAGTATTTTGTATTCCCCAGTGCAGAAGTGGTACAGTTTAATAACAAACCCTGTATTCAAAGACTTACAGTGATGTGAATGCCATCAAAGACCACAGAATGACAGAGTGCTGTGTGGTCACAATATCTTCAGATGCAAGAGAGACGGGGGGGGGGGGGGGGGATATATTTTAATCCCAATTTCTGTTCTATACCAGCAGATAGAATTGACTTTTACATAGAAAATTATTTCCTTTGAAGTTGTTTCATTTATTGTAACATTTAAAACTACCTTTTTTTTTGAATTGAACTCTAGAATAACTCTAACTCTAATGTTGGAAGGTATATATGAGTAGTGGGACATTAATTTACTCACCAGCTTTACCCTGTGCTTACGGTGATGCTGCAGTATGAATGTTGTAGGATGAAGGCATGTATTGAACTCCTCACAAAACTTTCTATGGTTGCCTGCATCTGTCATGTCTACATAAATTTGGTTTCCTTAGCACATTCTCTACTCAAGACTTCAGCTGTGTATTATTATTTGGAGCCTGCATAGAAGGTGTAGTCCTGAGAGACAAGTAAGTTTTACAGCTTTAATTCTGTCCTTTCTTTTGTTCTTTGCAAGGAAGGTATGTTCTTTCTCATTGCCTCCTCTTTTTTTGTCTTTTACTTCTGAGTGCTTTTTAAACCATATTTGTATGCCAATTGTAAACAGTGCTTTGGGAATCTTCTTGTATTTGATTTTATATTTTCTGGCATGGCTCCCTTAGATTTTTCTATCGCATGTCTTAATTCCTCCAACCCTCCCAAATCTATTTTTCTTTGTATGGACATACCCTTTTCAGTTTTTAGGGGTACTTGTTCGAAGGTCAGATCCCTAACAGTAAACTATAGTAACTATAGATTTCTACTTTTTCTTTCTCTTCCCAAGAGAAGCAAGATAAAAAACAACCAAACCAAAACAAAAAAAGCAAGATTTTTTTGTTTGTTATTTTGTTGCCTTCTTCAGATGAACCTTATTTTTTTCCTCATTCATTGTCCTCTTTTTGTTACTTACTGAGTTTGGCAAAATTACTCTTTGCAAACACTTTTCTGGCTTCCTTGCCATCTGAGGTACGGCTGCTGATTTTTGTAGAAGTACTGGTGGCACCGGTAGTGTATGCCAAAGAGCTGACATGATTTGAGCTTACAGGATGTCAGCAGATAGCTTGAAAAGTTGCTCTAATCTTTCTTGTGCTTGTTGACCACAGTCTCCTAAGTCAACAAGCAGTATAGCGTACATTCCCTGACCTATGCCAAAGAAAAATTGTTAAAAGGCAGGCAGATAGCAGGCATCTGTATCTGTGTATGTTACATTGCTCATTGTGGTGTTCATAGGAAGAAGTATCTCCTTGTAGCATTTCTGATTTTCTTGCATAGAAACCCAGTCAGACACCTGTAACTGGACAAATCGGTATTTGTTTCTCTCTGTCCTTCTAGTATTAGTTATGAAACATTTCTGTCTGTAAGCCCAACGAGAGTGTTCCCAGAAGTAGAGTCTCGCTGTTGCTCTCCGCAGGTACGGCGATGCCGTCAACAAGAACTTGGTGGTGGGCACCCTGTCGTGGCCCTCGCCGTGGGTGATCGTGATCGGATCCTTCTTCTCCACCTGCGGCGCGGGTTTGCAGAGCCTCACCGGAGCGCCCCGCCTGCTGCAGGCCATAGCGAAGGACAACATCATTCCTTTCCTCTGGGTTCGTAGATCCTAAAAACAAACAGAGCAAAAAACCAGCCTCCCTCCCAAAGGCATTCTGTACCTCATAACTCACCAGCTATTTGACTCCATGCTCTTGGAAATCAGATTTATTTCTCCTAGTTTGCCCAACGTTGAAGTGAAGGTCAATCTGCTTTATTTTAATGCTTTGTTTGCTTTGCTTTTTCCTGAAAAACTAGGAATATTTTTAAAGGATCTTGAATAGACATATATGGTAATTTTATAAAGAAGTATAACATCTAATTCAGTGAAACACAGAAAACCATTAAAATAATTTGACTCCTTGCTCTAGGGAAAAAAAGTATCTAGGAAAATTACTGTTGTTCTTTAAAATGCAATGAATTTATTTTTTTTGTCATTATAACGTTATGCAGTATTGGGAAGATTTGCTTAATGTTTCTTCAGGTTTTCGGCCATGGAAAAGCCAACGGTGAGCCCACGTGGGCTCTTCTGTTGACAGCATTAATTGCTGAGCTGGGAATCCTCATTGCTTCGCTTGACATGGTGGCTCCAATCCTCTCAATGTAAGAAACAGGGCGGGGGGGCAAGCACGATACAATGTTGAATTTTGCTAATGTGATTGTCTTTCAGAACCACATCTTAAACCAGTACAACAAATTACTGGAGCCTGAGTTCCACTTTTATTATTTTTGTGAATTCTCTGACTTTGTGCTCTGAATATAAATTTATTTGTTTCTGCTCTGGAGTATTCTGTGAATAAATGTTTTAAATATAGATGGGTCATTACTTTTCTTTTGGAAAACATTATTTTTATCACAGGACAGAGATACTGTTGATGTTGTGGATGGATCTAACTCAATCCGATTATAAAAACATTCCAACTACTTCATACTGATAGGTCAGGCTAATAACAGTGCTAATAACAGGAATAGTCACACATAGTGACAGAGCAGCTGTATTTTGACTGTAAGTCGTTTGTGTGATTATAGTTAAGTGTGAGCATCTATAAATGTGTGCACCTAAAAGGTTTGGTGATGGTTTTGCCTCTGCAGGTTTTTCCTGATGTGTTACCTCTTCGTTAATCTAGCGTGTGCGGTACAAACCCTTCTTCGAACTCCCAACTGGCGGCCCCGATTTAAATACTATCACTGGTAAGCAGGCGGCCGGCACGCTCAGCGCCTGGGTGGTCATCTGCAGCAGGGGGACGGGGTTGGAACCAGCTTCTCTGTGAGGGTTGTGGCCACATTTTGTTTCTCTGGATATCTGTTCTAAACCAGAGTACATTGATGTAATATTCACAGTGGACCAGACCCAGATATTTAATGGCATGAGAGTTTTATTCCAACATCAGGGTACTAAAACTGTTGGGGACTGGGGTGATTCACTGGAAGCTTTACTTTCACTGCCAGTTCAGAACAGGCAATTTAAAGAAAAAAGAGCAAGAGAATGATTGACTTGAAGCTTTTATACATCACTACTCGCTAATATCTTTGCTTTTTGTTTTAGGGCCCTCTCATTCTTAGGCATGAGTATTTGCCTGGCACTGATGTTCATTTCATCTTGGTATTATGCTTTGGTAGCTATGCTTATTGCAGGCATGATTTACAAGTACATTGAATACCAAGGGTAAGTATTAAGTGGCTGGAAAAGGGTAGGAAGGAGACTGGTTCTGTTCTTCGTGAATTATCTCTAGCCCTCATGTTTGGAAAAGGCACTGTCAGAGATAGGACTGAGAGGGCTTCCTGTAGTCATTTTTTTTTCATTGTTTGTACTGTGTTAGTGCTAAACAAAAGCCCCTGTAGCGCTTTGTTGTTAAGCCCCTAAAGGTGTTTGAAACTTGGGAGGAAGCAGAAACCCCGGTTGGGATCTGTCCTTCTGCTGTCTGTCCCATGCAGTTACTTCAGGTGCAGAACAGCTGAAGGCAGCCATCCTGTTCCAGTCTATCTGGTGCAAAGGTCTGTCTGGAACTGTCCTTGAAAAACTCAATCTGCAGGTTGGTTTGCCTGAGATCGTTATTATCTGATGGAGTCAGGCCGTAGTGTGGCTGTTTAAGTTAATTTTAACAAATCAAGTATTGAAATGCCTGATGTTTGTTTACGTTTGGGAAGCACTCTCTGCAGCGGAGCGCTGATGATGAATTGAGCACAGAGTGGTGCTGCTGTGGTATACATTTGACTGAAACATTTGCACCTCTCTCGGGCGATACGTGGTATCGCATACACACGTGAGCAAATGATACGTAGCATACATCACATGTATATTTAACCCAGGCAATTCATTATAAGGTACTGATTTCTCTATAGCGTGACCGTAAGGGTGCAATTAAAAGCTCACGAAGCGGTATCTTGGCTAATGGTATGTTCTTCGCAGCGCCGAGAAGGAATGGGGCGACGGTATCCGAGGCCTTTCCCTCAGCGCAGCGAGGTATGCCTTACTCAGACTGGAGGAGGGCCCTCCACACACGAAGAACTGGAGGTACTCATTTTACAGTAATAAAATGCACTGTCATGATTATGTACTTACACTTAAGGAATTAAACTGGACTCCAAACGAGATGCTGTACTGAAGAGCTGCCAAAACAGTGCAGCGGGAGAATTCCCTCGGTGCTTGAAATCTGCTTTGAATCAAGAGAAATAAAATATCAATTAAATTCCCTCTAATGTGTGAGATACAGGAAGAATGTGCTGTTTCAGGGTTAATATTCAAGCGCAACGTGATGAGAGAGGCAGGTTTTTTAAAAGTGTTTTTGTTAAAGACTTAATAAAAAAAATACATTTCCTTTTTTATTTTCTTCAGGCCTCAGTTGCTGGTGCTTCTGAAACTTGATGAAGATTTGCATGTAAAATACCCTAGATTGTTAACATTTGCATCCCAGCTGAAAGCTGGCAAAGGTTTGACTATCATAGGATCAGTGATCCAAGGGAATTTCTTGGAAACTTACGGAGAAGCCCAGGCTGCTGAACAGGTCAGTGTCTTAAAGAAATTGCGAAAGTAACGAGGGGTGAGTGGGCAGATGACTGAAAAGTTTCATTATCATACATGAGTGAAAGCATGTCAGTAACGCTTCTGTGAAATACAGGACTGGTGGAGTAGCACTACAGCTCTTCAGCACTGGGCCTGCAGTGCTTGTGATCAGTGCTCGCAACTATTGAGACAGCCTTACTGCCTAGAACTGTCTTCATGTATCAAAAATGATTACTGTGGAAGTTTATGTACGCTGATTAATGGAGGCAAGAGGACTACTCAGTGTTCTGAACATACCAAGAAACGTTTCTGTAGCTGTCATTTATTACAAACCTAGCAAATGGGTGGTGTCTCTTTCAATATGGTGATAAATCTATTACAGAAAGCATTAAAAGGATGGTCCTGAAAATTTGTTAATAAGTCATTTCATCTGTCTCACTGCATAACCATGACATCACATCTGTGTAGTACCAGCACATCACTGTTTTCTTCCACAGAGGCTTTTTAAGCCTTTATAAGTGGAAAACTTACTCATAAGCCTATGTGTTAAGCAATTTTGTTTAGTTTTAAAACAAATAAAGGGTATGGTATTCTTGGCAGGAGTGTGGGGGGGTGTGCTTGTATTTGTCTATTGGATATAACAATGCAGCATACTCCATAGAAATCTGAAACGGGAAATCCAAATGAAGTTAGTTAACCTTGGGTTTAGAAAGGTGAGTGTTAGAAGATTAAAAAATGGAAAGTGAGATAGCAGTAGTTAGTGATACCTATGTTACTATGAACAAGAAATTATAACATAAACAAAAAAACCCTTATCTTAAGCTGTTAGAAATAATGATGTTTGGGAGAAAAGGCATGTGTGTTCTAAACAAGTATTATACACAACTAGTGGGTATTTTCTATTTTATTAGGAAAGCAAATGAGCAGAACTTGGCTTTGAAATGTGGTTTATTTGTGGACATGAGCACCAGGAATTCACACTGTAATCACATTCTAGAGAAACACTTTTGGTGTTCATGTTGTTTGTGAAGTTTCTCGTTGCCTGTCTTGCAGACTATTAAGAATATGATGGACATTGAGAAGGTGAAAGGATTTTGTCAAGTAGTTGTAGCCAATAAAGTTCGAGAAGGAATTGCCCACTTGATCCAGTCCTGTGGACTAGGCGGCATGAAACATAACACTGTGGTTTTGGGATGGCCGTATGGCTGGAGACAAAGTGAAGATCCAAGGTCATGGAAGACCTTTATAGGTGAGTTTTAATGGATTTGTGTGATCACACATTGTGAACAGATACGTTTATTATACATGTGGTATACACAGGGGATTTTAACAGCATCCTTGTTGAAATTGGTTTTGGTTTTTAGTCTTTAGCCGAGTGTTGATTGTGAAGTAGAACAGTTTTGTGAGAAATTATGTTTGAAATATCACTTCTTCTAGGTCAAAGACCTATGAAAGATCTTCAGAATTAACCTAGCAGCTAAACTTAATCCGTCTAATGAATGCTTAAAAAATTACAGACCAGAAAGATACTGTTTTTATGGCAAAATATAATTTGTTTCCTAGATAGTCTGTCTTTTCACATGTCCTAACCTGTTCCTTTCTCTTTATTACTGGAGCTAACACCCTCCTTGGCTATATCCCTGTCCTTCCCCTATGGTTCCATTACTTATCACAGTCAAATTAGAGCAGAGCAGATTGTTGCTCCTCATACTTAGCATTGAAGATTGCTGCTTTTATTTCAAACATTTAACAGGGCTTGTGTTCCTGTAGGTCTGCTTTATCCTAGCTTTGACTTGTTGAGCCAAGCCTTGCTGTACAGATTTTGCTGACATTTGCTCAGAGAGTAACTTTTGGGGTTTTTTTTTAATTTAAAGTACAGATCATTGTTACAGAATTGGAAATAACTGTTTGTTCTTCCCCTTTTTGGCAGGTACTGTTCGCTGCACAACTGCAGCCCACCTGGCTCTGCTGGTTCCCAAGAATGTGTCTTTCTACCCCAGCAACCATGAGCGTTACAATGAAGGCAACATTGATGTGTGGTGGATTGTGCATGATGGAGGCATGTTGATGTTGCTTCCTTTTCTTCTCAAACAGCACAAGGTAAGGAGGTGGCCAAAAAATGTTTGTCACCCACCTACTTCTGCGTGCATTGGTTTAAAGAAACAAGGTCCAGTTGCAAAGCCTTTAACTGATAAATGAGAGTGGATATATTGATAAGTTTCTGTTTTGTGGAGCAAAATATTCTTGGTTCAGATACTAAGAGTTTATGTTCCATCACCAGGTTTGGAGAAAATGCAAAATGAGAATTTTTACTGTAGCTCAGATGGATGATAACAGCATCCAGATGAAGAAGGACTTGGCTACTTTCCTCTATCAACTCCGGATAGAGGCAGAGGTAGAAGTGGTGGAAATGGTAAGGAATTTGAGCCTGGTTTTCACTTTATGATGCAAACTGTGATATTTGGTTATGACTTAACTACAACCACAGTATTTTTGTTCTTATTTCTGCAGCACAATAGTGATATCTCAGCATATACTTATGAGAGAACTCTTATGATGGAGCAGAGATCTCAGATGCTGAGACAAATGAGGCTGACAAAAACAGAGAGGGAAAGAGAGGTATGTCGTTTGTGGTTGATTTCTAGCTGCTGAGGTGGGTGGCACAGAGTGACTTCCTAGTAGAGTTTTATATAGCTGCTGCTTAAATTTAACTCTTCTATTCTAAAGATGTAAGGAAATACTTTTAGTGAAGCTTTCTGGTTTCACAAAATTGCCTGTAGTCACTGAATAGCCTGACTGTACCTGCAAAACCATACTAGTAATTACCTGTTTTGGGGGAAACAATGGCAATATGTAAGTTGTAGAAATGATTAGTTTGTTCCCCTTTGCAATGTAAATGATACTCCATGACTTGAGGATCTAAGTCTTAACCCCTTCTTGACCTTGTTTTTCCTTTATGTGGGATGTCTGGAGTTTGTCTCAATGCAGAGTATAACCTGTTTTCCTACTGAAGATTTAATTCTTGTTTAATTCTAGATTGGACATGTAGCTGTGAAGGGTGCAGATGATCTTATTTTTCTGCATGTGTTTGTCCAACTTCTTTTTGTTGTCAATTTTGAGTCAGACCTGTCCATTGTTTCAGACCCTGTAATGAGGTGCTAGACTGTCTTTTTTCTTTTATAGATACAGGCCTTTTAGTCCAAATTTTGTGTAGTTTACCCATCAAAACTGTTTAAAGTCAGTTTAGTGTGTAAGATTATTGGCTAGCGCAGGTGCCTGCTGTCAGAGCTGTCCTGAAGGCTAAACTGGCTGTACAAAATAAAGGATACAATGCAGCAAAAAATCTTCCATTGCTTAAACAGAACCAGAGAAGGTGAAATAAAGACTCTAAGCTCACCTTGGCATTCATGTGCCCTCTAGGCTCAGCTGGTAAAGGACAGACATTCAATAGCACGTCTGGAGAGCCTCTATTCAGATGAAGAAGATGAGGGGGACCCAGTTCCTGAGAACATCCAGATGACCTGGACAAAAGAGAAATGTGATGCTGAGAAGCGGAACCGAGGCAGTGCTGTGGGAAGCTTCAGAGATCTCATCAGCATTAAGCCGTAAGTCTTGTCGAACTCGACAGCTTGCACCCCCTAAAACTTTAGATGTGCTTTTATTATCTTTTGTCTGTAATCTGTGGGTTAGACTTGCACCATAAACACGGAGACCTGACTACTGAAAAAACAGCAGTTAGCCTTCTGAGAAATCTTTAACAAATTAAATGTGGCACATGTCCTCAGTATTGTACTTGGTATAGTCAAATTGTAAACTGGAGCTGTTTAATTCTGATACAACTTTCCTCCTTCTCCCAAATACCTCAACAAAACATACAATTGAAACCCAGACCAATAACGTCACTGATCGAAACAGCATTTAAAAAAAAAAGACTGGTAATTTCCCTATCTGCTGCATAGTGCAGATGTTTAACACAGCACGGAAGGAGCTGTGGAGGTGGTGATGGATGACTGTGGATAGAATATGTGTATGATAAAACCCCTAGGGCAGAACTGCTGTTGAAGGAGCACTGACATGTAACAACAGCCGTAGTATCGCCACTGGTGTGCCCCTTGAATAGCTAGAAGGAAGGCTCTGTTTGTCTTTGTCTAAAAACGTGTATCTGTTTGGTGTATTACATCTCCCACAAAGAGTTCGCTCAGTCAATTTTGCATACTTGGCAAAGTTCCAGATTTTCTTCCTAATAAATCGGTGAGAAATCAGTTTTAGGCTGAATCATACTGTAGAAGTTCTGCTGAATTTGGTGTTAACTACCTGTACTTTTTCCTCTTCCATGCTTTCAGAGAGTGGGAAAACTTGTAAGTTTGTTATTTAACTTAGAAGTACATTAAGATGGTTGAGAGGAAAGAATTAATTTTCCCAACTAAAAGCAGGAAAACTATGTTATTGTGGAAGAAAAAAGGAGGAGTTAGAGTTGAGCAGTCTTAGTAATGTTTTTAAAGAGAGCAGAATTAGCCACTTCAGCTACGTATCATTATAAATAGTACGTAACAAACCACAAAAGTTGTCCTGACAAGAGCTAAGTCAGGATAGAAAACAATTAGAGGTCTGAACCTATTTTCCTAAGCAGAGTATGACACAAGAAGTGGGAAACATTACTCATTTAGAGAAACTCTTGTTCGACACCACTGCTATGATGTTATTTCTGGCAGTTTCTGGACCTTAAACAAACCATTTCTTATAGCCTACACCTTCAAATCACTGGGGAGATGCTAATTTAAAATATCACTTTAGGGAATACCAAACCTTTAGTTTTCAATTCCTTTTCCCAAACTCTGTGTTGTTGATAACAGTTTATTGCTTCTGGGGCTGGTTTCTTCCTCACTTTCTGTAAACATAATCTGGCCTCTGTGTTGTCCCTGGCTTTCTGAAGCTGACGTGGTGAAGACAGAGGATGTCCTAGCTCCAAATTAAGTTAAAACATGAAGTAACAGAGAGACATTTCACAGTGGGTAAATTGGGCTGTCAGTGTCATAAACATTATTATTACCATTGCATCTTCTGTTTTCTGTCCATATAAAATATTTCTTTGCAAACCTAAACATGTGGAAGAGTAGCAAGCTCACTGAAGACTTTCACTCATAACATGTAAAACTGAATTAACAGAACTATAGATTCATATTTGATTTGTTTCTACTAATACTTGATTTAAATATATTAAAACAAAGGAAGAAAGTGGAAAATCCTCAAGGCTACAAATACATTCTCCCTTTGATAAGTCTCTGTATTGTTCTTCCTTTTACGTTACCAAAATAACAGTTGATTTCCTGTAGGAAGGAAGCATTCCCTGGCTCAAATTCCCCAAAGGATACTTTGCAGTTGTGTTCCTGCATGAATTGGTGTTATTTTGTGATTAAAATTTTGTGACTAATTAATCCTTTTACCTCTCTTAGCCTGGATTCTTAAGGAGCAGAGGCTTAGGAGATCATGCCACATCTATTCCCTTCCCTCCCATAACTTTTGAACCAAGTGGCTACTCAAGTTTGAAAGCATAATTGAGATTTAAAAAAACCCCACTTTTTCTTGTAAATAGCCAGAGAGGTTGATAAGCATCCAGCAGAAAGAAAGGTTAAAATCCTTATTACACACCAGCAAAGGAAGCCCCGGACCCAGGCACACCTCCAGCCTGCCATCAGCCTACCAATCTTTAGGAAATCAGGCTTTCTCTGGAGATGCCAACTGCTGTTCAACACGGAAAGACAAGTGTGCTCGCGGGAAGCGTGGACTGAGCACCATGGTGCCAGTCTCCTCCTTGGCTCCCATGGGTCTCTGAGGAAGTTTTCCAGTACTGAGTCCAGAGAGATGTGTGGTCTGTGCTGCCTTGGGAGCAAGGGGATCTGGAGAGGGCAGCCTGAAGGGAAGGCTCTGCAGGCACAAGTGTTCACAGTCAGAGAGCACGGCCCCTTGTGCAAATGCATTTCAATTTCTTTTTCAAGACTAAATAATTTTTATAAAATGATTCTTGAAGAGCAATATAACTTTGTCAACTGAAGACTTGACTCTGGGGATCTTAAAACCTGCGGACTCGCAGTATCTGTAGAACTCTGTGAAACCTCTTTTGTATTCTCATCAATAACTTTGAAACAGTTCCCTGTGTGTTGAGTTGACATGTACCAGGGTATTTAGGAGCTGTAAGGTATATTTTTAAGGGCCTTGTTGATAATTCAGGTTTCAGAGGCATGTTTCTAACAGTTAGTCTGAATGTGTTTCTTCTACAGGAACCAGTCTAACGTCCGAAGAATGCACACAGCAGTGAAGCTAAACGAAGTTATTGTAAATAGATCCCACGATGCCAGACTTGTTCTCCTCAACATGCCTGGTCCTCCAAAGAACACTGATGGTGATGAAAACTGTATCCTTTCAGGCAAGGCCTGGTCCACATGGATGATCTTTCTTTAATCCATGGTCTTGAATTAATTTTGCTACGAGCACTGTCAAGCTGGACGAAGTGTCCACTGAGTGGAGGGTACCGGCTTGTTGCTGTTATGTAGTAATTGCTTAAAGTAAAAGTTGCCACTGGTTGTTCTGGAAGCCTTGTAGGACTGAATTCAATCTTGTGTAAATTCTTAGTTCATTTTATTTATTTATTCAATTTAATTAATTTAATTAAATTCTCACTAGTGAATGTAGCAGGTGCTTAAGAAGGCATTCCCAGCAGTCAGCGCCGTGTCTGATCTCAAGTGAAGAAGAAGCCCTGAAGGAGTGGATGTATCTCAGGCATAGCTCACACATCAGAATTTGGGAGCTTAGCTCCAAGTGCAATGCTCTGCCCAAAAAATGTATGACAGAAGTCACAGATCACAGACCCAGTGATTGTTTTCTTCTAAATCCAGGTAGTAGTGGTAGTAGTAGTGACAGCTGGTATGCTGACCCAAGGAAGAATAAAAACATTCCTCTTGGCATAAGGGGCTTTCTACCACAGTTACAACAGCTCAGGAGAGATTTTAAACTTGAGGTTATGGGTGAGGATGCTTATTCCTCCACCCTTCCCTTCTCTAAAGAGGCTGAGCCACTGTGACTGAAAAGCACTCAATATTCCTGGAGAGTGGCTGGGAGGGAGTGTGACTGTATAACCTGGTGCCACCCGTACCACTGATGGGCTCAGCTTTGGGCAGTGGCGAATTCACTCTGGAGCCAGATGACGCTGGCTCTGTGTGACATGGGGGCAGCCCCTGCTCTTGGCTCAGAGGATGTCCCTGCAGCCTCCCTGCTACCCAAACCTTGCCACATACACCTAATACAGAGGCTGATTGCTATGTGTTTTGGTTTCTATGTTTATTTTGTCCTTGACTTTACTGCAACAGACATGGAGTTTCTTGAAGTCCTGACTGAGGGTCTGGAGAGAGTATTACTTGTTAGAGGCGGCGGTCGAGAAGTCATCACAATTTACTCCTGATTTAGTACAAGCTTCTAGCGCTGGTCTACATTTACCTTCTTGGTGATAACAGACATTCCAGTTTTAAATGGAGAAGAAAAAAAGGTTTTTTGCCTAACTTTCTCCTCATCCAGTCCTGTTCATCGTCTTTCCATTTGCAACATACATATCTTTTGGGATTGCAGTATTGTTACACCATCCAATTAGCAACATAAATTAATTGTGAACTGTCACTTTATTCAGTTTCTGCTTTGGTACTCCAGCATTTGTGCATGTAGTTTAAACACTAGACCTATTTTTAGTCGGCACTGCTATGTGCAGTATTTTTAGTAACTGTATGTAAAGTTAGGACATGAAAGCCAGTTACTGTAAAAAGATTTTAAGAGCTTTTTATATTAGGTTTGGGGGATAGAGTTATGTTATATAGCAGCTAGTTTCTGCTGAAGTTCAGCTATAAAGCATTTTCTAAGAGCACACTAAATTGTAAGAGAGGACTGAAAAAGCTTTGCTTTTCTGGGTTTATTTCCAGAACTAAACTCTCAGTATTGGATAAGAATTTATACTTTTAATACATTTATTGATAGAGATTTAAATAAATTATGTTGGTATAGTTGAAATTATGTATGTAGCTTGCTACAAATTGTGTTGCTTCTGAGACTTGAGGTTCTGTGAGGCCAGATCCCTATTTATTTTTGTATTTATTTGTCAGAAATATTGGATACGCAGATGCAGACTGTTTAGGATAACAGAGATCTCACAGTAAGTTTGGAATCATCAGTGGATTGAAGGACCAGTCCTGTGCAGTTCTTCCATGCTTTAAATTTCTTGCAGACCATCCATCAAAGTACATTGAGCATGTTGGAGTCCTGTGTGTAGAGCCAGGCGTTACGCTACACGCACAGCGATGGGATTGCACGTGCACAAGTACAGGGGACCTGCTGCTTCTTTGTATGCTTTATGCCCTTAGCGGAAAAAGAAGAGAAGATGACCTGTATTAACCAGTAAGCCTCTGGAGATTTTATCAAGCCCATTAAGTTGTACTTTATGTACAGAACATTCGTATTTTTTCAATAAAATGTTGCATACACTTTGAACTCATTCTCTGTTCCGTCTGCTATGGTGAATTACGCAGGAGAACGTCCCGTCTGTCCTTTCCTGCGCAGCACTGATGTGATCAGACTTCAGCACTGGTGCATCCACTGTGTGAGGGGAAGGCAGTGGAGACATGTTGGTGCCTGCCCAAAGAGCACAAGTACTGCATGGTGGAGGTGCCAGCTCAGCCTTTAAAGCAGCCCGGTGCTGTGCCTCAGCAAGTAAAGGTCCTGGCTCTGCAGTTCCTACTGTATGCGATAGCCTGGTAGAACTCCTCACCTCTGGAACGCACCCCAACTGGTACCCCCCTCAAGATTTCCAGCTGTGTGGGAAAGCAGTAAACCCCTGCCAGGGACACGTGGGAGCTAGTATCTACTACCACTGTGGGAAGAAAGGGGGGGATTGACATGTGCTCTTGCTATGTGGAATATTAGTATTGCCAGCCCTGTTGTGACAGTACTCCTGCTTGTTTCACTGCTAACGACATGAGCCATTTGGCTGTGAGATGCTGTCTTGAATAATAACAGCATTATAAAGAAATGCTTCTTAGAAGATTTTTGTAGTTGAAGCCTACATTTGTTCTGTCTGCGAAATAGGACACACCTGATGGGAGCAGGATGGTGTGAGTGAGTACAAGATCCCTGCAAGACAACAGCCAGAAAACAACTCTAGCCTGTGCTCTCTGTTTGATGGTTTTTATTCTATTTTTTTTTAACAGAAGTCTTTGCTTTTTTAGCTTTGACATCCAAAATTCATTTCACCTGCATTTTAAAGCAAATGGAAAGAATAAAGCCTGCTCATTTAAGTAATATGCTGTTCAGAGAGACATCATTTTTATATCTCCAGAGGACCGAGTAGTAGTATGCAAATGTACTGCAATCATGACAGTTAACACCTATTTGCAAGCATTCCTTCATAGGAAAAATAAAAATGTTTGAAAACTTTGTTTATTGCTCAGACATTTGTAGGTCTAACTATGAGATAACAACTTTCTTTTACCAAATAAAAACTTCTAACATAAACATGATGAGAAATAAATACACTTGCTCCTTATGAAATGTGACGGATTTGGATGGCATCATTCTACCTCACAAAAGGATTTCAGTGCTATCTATTACCTGACATAGGTAACCTGTTTGTGGCTTTAGCTTGTTTTTGGCATCAACCCAACCCAGTGGATATCCTTACAGAGACAACAGGTTAGGTTTTCAGAAGTGATTCTACACCATGTGGATTGAAAAAAACCCCATAATTCAGCACTGTGTGGACCCTAAGGATTTGATAGGCTCCAATTATTTCAGACGACTCTCTGTAAAGAAGACCTCTGAGACGTGGCTTATGCCAAAGTGTGGAGTCTAGGGGTGCATGTCAGTGAAAATGAAGTAATGTGGAAAAGGTTGTTTAAGAAAAACATCAGTGGAAAAGGTCATTTCCAGTTGAGTCAGCTTCTGTGAGCCTAACTGAATAGTTACCTTCTGTTCCTGTCCCTGTGCTAAAACCTTTCTGGGGTAGAGATGAGAACATTGCAACTAAAATACAACATGATGAAGTTGATTTGAGCTCTTTGTATATGGCTATAGAGAATTACACTTAAACCCTCTATGGTATAGTTTTACTAATGAGTTATTTAAAAAACATAATCTAGGGGTAGCACAAAGGTGTCACTTTGCTTTGTCTTTCGTCTGCAGAAACCTCGCTATGCCAAGGCTGTCGGAGTTTCTGTGAGGGGCGGTGATTGGCAGCAAGACCCGCTTGCCTTAGCGGCTGGCACCCACCAGAGGGCACTGGGCGGCCTCCTGTGCTGCTTCCCAGGCCTGCGGAAATGCCACAGCACTTACCCAGACTATTGGGAAAGTCATGTTGAGTGGTAGTTTTTTATGTTATTCATCTAAACAGTACTTCTTTGAATTTTAGATGCATTAATAGGAAGTAAAACGTGATAAATTAAAAAGGCTTCCATTTATACAATCACAAGATCCTGCATCCTTCTCTGTTCCCATTTCTTGTTTTCTCATCTGCGTCATCCCGAATGATGTTTGCTTCTTCAGTAGTTCCCTGGGGAAGGGGGAAACTGCCTCGTGCTGTGCTGCGGAGGTCAAAGTTCTCATTCCATTCCGGAATAATTATCCCCCTTCATAGTCACTGGCCCAGGTCTGTAGGCAGATGCTGACACACAAATGGCTGCTCTCCCCCAGGGGGAGGTACCCGTTGCTCGGGATTTGCCCCGTCAGACAGCAGCAGTCAGAACTACAGTGCAATTCAGCAGGTGATGGGATTCTGAAGAAAATTTCCCATCAGAGTCATGCTATATTCCCAAGTTCAGGCAGCTCTTAAACAGAAAGTGCCCTGCCAGTGGACAATCTACTAAAACAGAGTCTGTGGTTGGCAACATCTGTCCAAAATTATCTCTCTGCTCTTAAAATAATTCATGCAAGCCTCTTGTTGTTGGGCAGTGTCATAAGGGCGCGTCTCTACCTCGAGCTGGGGAAGGCACCTGCCAGACAGGCAGATGCTGCTTACTCCTGGCACGCCTGATGTTCATTTCTTCTGTCGGGTTCTGAAGCAAGCTGTCCTAGTGCTTCAGGATGTGCTAGCCAGCCAATGCACTTACTGCCTGCCATGGGCCAAACTGGAGTCAAGAAATGGGTGAAAGGCTGATCAAACAGGACAGTTTCAACAGTGAAGGTGTACCTGGCTAGTGCTGAGTGGCAATGGGAGGTGTCTCTAACTCATCTCTGCACAGGGCTTCATCTGAGGTTCTCTTTCACTGCACCACCTCATGAGGCTCCCAAGATAGCCGTCAGAAGCTGACACCATGATGTCTGAGGCTCTCCAGCTAGATACTATTGTAGAGTGGCTGCATATAGTGTACAGACTGTCACTGACACTGAGAGGCTGTTGTATGTGATGTTGCCAAAGGTAAAGGCGTGGGGTCCCTTTCTGACAGCTTAGGCCTTTGCATCGTGTGCCAACAAGAGGCAAAACCAGCAGCACATATGAAAGAAAAAAAATAGTTTGTAGAAATGGAAAAAGAAATAAAGAACTAAAAGTCAAGAAATTAATGAATTGATCTTGATTATTGATCCCCAGTTCCTCGTAATCTGTTTGTGGGAGTTTATTTTTGATTGGGTCTTTCAAATGTCAGGTAATTACTACTGTGACAGAAGGCCTACTCTCAATCTGCAAGCAACAGTAAGGATTATATGAATTACAGTTTAAAACTGAGAGGTATAAATTCCAAATTCAAGACTTAACATAGGTAACAAGGTAGCAAGTCATATGAATGTAGTACTTTTATAAACTTGTCTGCTTAGTAACAACTAATTTAATTCTGCTTTTAAATTTACAGCTGTGATTAAATAACCTGATTTGCTTTCTATTAGATTAGAAAACTCAGTTAATAAGGAATCAATTGCTGAGGCTTTAAAATAAAATAAAAATCCACAACAGAAACATTAAAGATCTAAATGGAATATGTAAATAGTCCCCATCAAAATAAGCTGGCTACAGTCAGGACTGTATGTATTTTTAGTTGGTCCTTTCATGTTCTTCGCCAGAGTCCACACAAGCTGTTCCCACAGTATAAGTCTTTGTGGCTTATCTGCTCTTTTCTCTTTCAAGGACAAGCACAATGAGCTTCCTCAGCAGCCAGCTGTGCTAGGGGTGAAGCATGGCCCTCTGGATTGTTTAGGGACTTTAAGCTAGCACAGCTCTTGTTGGGATGGCTTCAGCCCTGTTTTTCATAGAAGTGTGTTTGGCTGGGCTCCATTCAGGAGCATTTTCAACAACTTGCTTGCATTTATGGAGATATTTGCACCTCAAAAGAGCTTATTGAAGTGGTCAGCCAGGTCAGTCAAACTGAATGTACTGAAAATCAAATGTAGATAAGCTTTACTCCAGCCTGTCTCTTAGGTGGATTCAGTTTCAATCCCATGCCCTGGTTTCTGCACAATAAATCTGTGTAAGATTCTGCTGTGAGCGAAGCTCAGCTGTTGTGTTGGTCCCAGAATGGTGCATGTTTGGGGTTTTATTATCAGATTTTTTAAAAACAGCTCCTTTAAACAGGCATGATTTACTCATTGTGTTTGGGGCCAGAACACTCCCTTCATCTGCCTTTTCCTTTCTGCCAGCTGTTACATCAGTAATTAATGGAAACTGGCATAAAACCCATATCACTGGGTAAACCAGAAACGTTTTACCTCAGCATCTGTACAATCAGGCCACACAACTTCAGAATGCCTGCTGAGAGTACCTGACGTCTTGAAAATCAGCATGGCTACATCCTAATATGGCTAAATCCAATTCTGATGTTTACATCTTCTGCTGTCTCAAGCCCAGAATTCCTTCTGACTTCTTGCATAGGCCGTTCCTTGGGTACATTGGCAGCCCATAATGGCAGCTTTGGAGAAAGCTGGTTATTCTTTCCTTAGCAGTCAGGGATCTTTCACCCTGATGGCTCCTTGACCCCCATGGATGTAAACTTATATTAATTCAAAGTACAGCCTTTGATCTAAAGCACATAATTTTTTACTGTGCAGAAATAAATACCAGTGCTGTTGAATCCTAAGACAGATGTAGTTTCTCAAAATGTGTCTCATGGCTGTAAAGGCTGGTAATTGTTAGAGAGGAGGTGGAGGAAGGATGGCTATCTGAGGTGAGAATGTCAAGCCTTAAGTTTTAGACCACATGCCCTCTAAGGTAATGGATTTATACCCCTGCACCTTCCCCTCCCCTTCAGCTTTCCTCTAATACCAGGAGTGGTGCTGATTTTCCTGAACCCCTCATTTTGCATAAAGTTAGAACACTAACAACAGTAGAAGGGATGGATACTCTGCTATTATTTCTGACCTACACAGAAGCAGCAAGTCAGAGGAAACTTACTGGGAAACTGAAGTTATAAGTAGTCTTATTTCCATGTTAATTCACTGCTGTCAGCAAAGTCTGCAGGGAGAACAAATCCAGTTAGAATTCACAGTGCTTGTTTAATTGGACATTTGTAATAAGAGTTTATTATAGTGGGAGTACGTGTGGACTTTTTCATATTGCAATTCTGTGCTGTGAGGGTTACAAAAGGAATAAATTTGTGCGTGTGATTTTTATAGCTAATACAGCGAAGTGCCACCATGTATCAAGGTACATTTAATGTCACCATCTAGTTAAAGAGAGGCAGTTCTTAGTGCAGACTCTGTAAGGAGGAAAAAGTTACTCCCGTAATCTCTTCAAAGTCTAACACGATTAAGAGACTGACCCTTCTCACACCAGGCTTAAGTAGCAAAATCTAATTAGAATCTCATTACTAACCATATGTCCACAATCAAATCCTGGGTACTGCAACGTGCCCATCAGTATTTTCAGGAAACTCAATAATATGTTTGAATTGGAGATGCAGTGGCAAATTTTCTAAGAAGCGGAGAAGGCAACTTGGAAAGTCAATAGTCCTACAGATAAACAGTTTAGAGGAAAAAGCCTACATATTTCAGCAAAGTTGACCTTCTCTTGATGCTGACATTTCTTTTGCTTTAAGGTGCATCTCACAGACACCAAAATTGTCCAAGAAATTGGTCTCCCCTTTGTAACTGAAGAATTGGGCATGTGTCAGCCACAGATGCCCAAATAATTCTATATACCAGCATCATCAAAGAAACCCATCAAACACTCCTGAAGAGACTCCAAACCTGCTCCAGTAGGGTACCTAGCCTGTGACATCTATACCTTTCTTGGACATAGCAGATCTCACAGAAGTTGCTGAACTCCTTGGGAAACCAGAGCCAGATGTCATCATGCTAGGCTGGGTCAATTTTTCAGTTAAATTTTGGAGTTTAAAATTAAAACTTGATGTTTTGTTTAAAATCAGAAATTACACAAAATGCAACACTGTGGGTCTGAGTCACTGAGTCACATTAAAATGGAATTTGGATTAAAATTTTGGAGGCCAAGGGCATCTCCACAGGTTATTCATACCACAAATAAACCAATAAAGAAACCTTGACTAGTTCTGGGTACCTCTGCTAAGCCAAAGGAGGAGGTCAGAGTTCTTTTGTTGAACTCCTCCTCGAGGAGAAGTTGAGATTTCTCATCTCTGCTCTCAGCCCAAAAAGTCTCTGACTCCAGCACAGATGGTGTAGTTGCCACTCTCAGTACATGAACAGAATGAAAAAAAAAAAAAAAAAAAAAAGAGCCTTTCTTCAGCCAGGCTCAGCAGCCAGGAAAACCCCCATACTATTTATCTGTTGCTTTTTTAAAAATAATAAAAATGTTATGAATGGACACAACTTCCACTGATCTCACTGGGAAAGTGACATTATGTATGTTGCATCTCTAGCAGTCTCTTTAGCCCCTTTGACAAGCCTTCCTAATTCTGAAAGAAAATAAGGATGTGCTCAATAATCTGATGTCACGTTTCTCAGAACATTCTGTAGGAATAGGAGTTTTAGTTTTATGTAATTTTTTGTTCACAGTTGGAATTGTGGAATTAAACGTTGCTTATTCTTCTATATTTCAAAATGGGTAACTTACGTGTTCACTGCTAACTCCATGAGGTCTCATATTTGAACACCTGCTTTCAGGAAGAAGTTTGTTTCTCCCTGAATTGATAAATTTCAACAAAAGGTCTCTTAAATAGAATCTGCCAGATGCTTGGCACATCACTGTGACAAAATGTGACTAGTCAGTAGTTCCAGCCGGAGGGGCCCATTTGCCTGGGTATCACCTTTGGGCCGATCACATTACTGGGATAATCTTCACTGCTGGTCCAACCCTAACTCTTGATAACGTTAAGGGCTCTCTTTCCTCAGTAAAAGGCTAATGCTTCTCTACTCCACATTTTTCCTTGTTGGGCCTCCAGCATTTCCTCTCCGGTACCTTCTTCATATTGTATGTTTGCATTCCTTCTGAGATTCTAAGGCATGCAGTCCAGCCTCCAGGTTGCTCTCTGCATGCTACTTGTCAGCAGCCCCTGGCCACTTTGGATGCTTTGGACCGTAGGAGCAATGAAACTCACCCCTGATGAGTGGGAAAAGGGTCCTGAATATCCAGAGAGGCCACCTGGGCTGATAGACCACAGGTGATGCAATGATAATTAGCAGTGCTAATTAGCTCCTCAGGGTTTCTATAGGCCAGCAGTGACTGCCACTCAGGTCTGCAGCTCTTCTGAGGAGTATTAAAACAGCCTGTGGGAAGAAGAGGCCTGTTTCCTCAGGGCTGTAGCTGTATTCCTGAAGTTTCAGCTGTGGTTAAGATGGAGTCTCACCCGTACTGTTATTTCTTCCCTGATGGTGAAGTTCTTGGGAACAGCATGGTGCTGTAAGTCAGCAGTATTTGTCTGTGGTTAGTGGTTTATTTTTCACTGCTTTATCCCTTTGAATGTACTAGTTGTCTTCTGAGGCTTGTTTGCCTTACTGTCCCTTAAAAAAGTAAACTCTGTTTCTCCATGTGTCAGACGCTCTGGTGTTTGGAGGGCTTATGATTAGGATGGCTTGGAACAGGGATTATTCTTTGATGCTTCTCTTTCTGTGGTTGGATGACCTTAAAGGTTTTTTCCAATGTAAATAAAAATTTGTGAGTCTCTCAGAATCTTTAGTAGTTTGCTGTTGATATCTGTTATTAAGAGTTTTAAGCTATTTAAGGGGCAGTACTCCAAATACCTATGTGAGACTTCTACAGGACTACAGCTCTTGCTCAGCAATTCTATGACAGGCATTTTATGTAAAACATATGACTTAAAGCTGTTCCTGATTCCTAGTTTATGCTGAGTTCTGGAGTACTTTAGTCTTTTAGAGGATTGAAGTGCAAGGTTTTGTCAAAGGTGCAACTGGGTTCTTGGAGTAGCTGTCCTGTCTCCATGACCATCTGCTATTGCTTCTTATTTATTTCGAATAAACTCTGTAAGGAATCACTGTGGTGACTGCTTGTGACTTATTGCATGTAGGTACCCAGAGAAAGGAGTTTGGCTTTAGGGACTCTGTTTGGAGTGAGTTAACAAACATATGGATCTCCAGTATGGACTAGTAGCTGGGAAGGAGGCAGCACATTTAACTCCTGCAACTCAGATGGAAAAATCCAACTCTTTTACTGACTAGCTTAGCAGTGGCAAATACAGGAATGGGCCCCCTGGTGTCCTTTCTCTTTAGTCAAATTGCTTTAAACATGAATATGATTCTGAAAGAACAGCCCTATAAGAAGAAGAAACATGTGAAAAAGGTCCTTGAGTATCAGAAAAGAGAAGGGCAAGATATATACAAGGTATCTTGCAGGATGACAAGATAAACAACTGCTTTTCAAACCTAAGATCTATGTGGCAGCCTCATAAGTGAGTTAACTGGGAAAGGTAAAATGAATAAAAGCTCAGAGCTCTGAAAGTAATCAGTCAAAATATCTTCCTAGAGAGATGTGAGGAGCAGTTTGGCTACTTAACCCCAGTGTTGTGGCTGCACTGGCCTAGAGATTTTTTTTGGTGGAAAGCATAGATTTAGCTTTCACACAAAGGATAAACCAGATACAGAGTAGCCAAGCTGCCTTGCTTGCCCATATTACTGACTGCTGGCAGCTCCTGTAGCGCTAACCACATGTTAGAATCTTCATTTCAGCAAGAAGATACCTGTAGCTTCTCAAAACACTGTGCTTTGAGAAAAGGTGCCTAATTGAGAAACAGAAATGCTGCTGGTGCTACTTGCTTGTTTTCCTGGTTATCAGAGGCCAAACAGGATTATTGAGAGAACAGCCTAGAGGCCTCACAAGGTGCCCTGCAGCAACAGAAAACCAACCAAGCCCTACTAGACAGCTAAGCTAGTGACAGAAATCTGAGTCTTTGTAAAGGCTTGCAGCTATAGGAGAAAGGAAGCACTGGAATGCCATGCTACTGTTGTGTGTGTGGAGGAAGAGTATGATTTCTTTTGCTGTCACCTGCTCTCCTAATCCTGCTAGAGCTTGTTGTCTTTTTGCTTCCACAAGAGGAAGTGAGAAAGCAATTCACACAGATATGCCAGTTTGTGTAGGTCCTGTGCCATCCAAAGATGAACTTTTGCAGTTATTGTTCACATAGCTAGAATGAAACAGTAAGGGTTGCAAATGCACTGGGAAAGGCTCCTACCCAGTTCCTTTCCCATGATGGAGTATGGAAAATCCCTTCTTTTCCTCAGTGAGCTGTGATTATCTGAGAGTTGTACTGCTGTCCTACAATGCTGGAAAGGGTGTGTAAAGACAAATGGCTTATATGTAGAGTTTATACTATTTTTGGTTGGCCTGCGTGAAAGATGTGGCCATCAAGCAGCTAGCTGTTTGTTGTGGCTTAGAGAAGCAGTTCATCTGTTGGGAATATATATTAGTGATAAACAAGCAAGGTCAGACTGGTATGAAGGCTGTCACAGAGCTGTGAGCATCAATAGTTGTGCCCCCTGCTCGTGGAGGTATTTAGGAAAAGAAATCCCAAACTTCTGTTGGAAATATTTAATTTTTCAGGATACTTTATCTCTTCTGTAGCTGTACATCTAGAAAAAAAGGTGCTATGTATGATTCAAGTATACCTAGATTTTAATTTTTTTTCTGCAACTGAAGTGTTAGGAAAAAAGCTTACAGCTGAGCAGTAAACACAATGAACTGAAGGTGGAGCTGGGACAGCTCAAACCAGCAGGATTCTTGTTTCTTGATACTTGGAAGATGGTAATTTTACCCCTGCCAAAATGCATGTTTATGATATATTTAGTGTGAGAACCATAATCAGAGCTGGCTGAGAGACAAAATTTCTACATTGCGCAAAAAACATTTGTTTATAAGACCTTTTGTATGATGGCACTTGATAATTAACAACCTGAAATGAGGTGAATTTGACAGCATCTTTGTCTATCTGATTTGTGTTGCCCTGTGCCAGAGGTGTACATGGTACATACATGAGTTCTCATAGTAGATCTCTGCCAAAAGTTTTAATAAGGAGTTTTGTTCCACATATTCATCACTTTGACAGCCATTGTATCAGAATAAATTATTCTATTGACATACTTTCTTCAAGGAAAACATCAAAAGACTTGCTGGAACTATATGGAAGAAGTGTAGCAATGTTTTTGGAATGCAGGTACCCATGTGACTGATGGTACCAATCTCTACTCCTGTTGAATCAAAAGTCTGTTACAAAACTCGGACAAGTTGTATTTCTTCCATTAAGGGTGCAGAGTGAATACATAGATGTGAAATGATCGAAGTTAAAGATGTCCTGAGAGCTGGCAGGAAGTCTGATTTGGGAAGAATGTAGTGCTGACAAGTTGTATGTTTAAAACTATTTAAGTGGGGAGACAACTGCTAATTTGAGGTTAAAGATATTAAATGTAAGGAAGCAAGAAGAAAAAGGAAAATAGAAAAAATAGAAAAAAACTAGAAAAAGAAAATAACCATACCAGAAGGTACATGTGCAGGAATGAATAGAACCTTGATTTCTCTTGCAGTGTTCATGCTTTGAGAATATTTGTGATATTTTAAGACAAAATATACTTTGAGACTAGACAAACAGCAAGAGCAAAGGTCACCTTAGTTCTAATGGAAGGTGGAGGGGACCTCTCCTGCCTTTCAGTTTTCTTTTGCACTGATAAATGGCATTTGCTATAGGCATGTTACCTGTGAACAATTCTACATATTTAAATAAATACTAGAAATTGACCTCGAGTTACTTATAGAAACTGGTTAGACAGGAACATTTTTTTAAATGTTGACTGCTAGGACCCAGAGCTCCTATTGCTCTTGCCATCCTTCCTCCTTTATTCACCAGCTCTTGCTTCTTACAGTTGGTGGGAGGGAAAGACCCAGATACTGTCTATATAAAGATTTGTAAGAATACCTAGAATTTAAGAGCTTCATTTCTAATTGGGACACCTTTGGGGCTCTCCATGGATTCTTCTGTGGCTGTTGGGGGGAATGGGGGGAAAGCAATGGCATGTCACGTGATTTGAAATACAACTACTGATATCTGCCACTGAACTGGCTATAAGTGTGTACAAGTAGATCTCTTCCCCTTTAAATGAGGCACAAGGATGTAGTCTTGAGAACTCTTATCTTTTAAGGCTGTAGCAGATACACAAGTAGACACTTGTGTATCAACAAGTTTGAGATTTAAATATGCATTTAAATTTCCATTTTGTCAGCTTCTGCCAGCTTGGATCCATCACTCAGGCTGTTACCCAACAGGACAGTTCCCTGAACAGGGGTCTGGTATCTCAAGCTGCTGTTGGAGTGAGCCAGGGCTAGGCCGTGCACCCCTCCTGCCTGCAGTGCGGTGGGAGCCCGATGTGGCCCCAGGGAAACACCAACTTCAGCTGCTTCCCTTTCCAAAGAACTAGGGGGGCCCCGCGGTCCGACCCCGTCACCACCTGCAGGGTGTGCTCGGACTTACTGTCTGCCGCGTCTTCCAGGGCTGGGCAGGCCGTGCCGGGGTGCTCGGGGACACCAGGCCGCTGTGGCGGGAGGCGCCGCCTGACAAGAAGCGCCGCCGGCGGAGGCTCCGCAGCCTGCGGCCGGGCCCCCCAAGCGACCGGCGGGCGAGTGGGGCAGGCGCGCGGCGCTTCCCGTCGCCTTGGCCGGCTTCACGGCCGCCGAAACGGGAGCCGGGCGCCTGAGGTGCGGGTGCGGCCTGTTCGCAGGCGGCCGTGTTGCCCGCCACACGCCGGGGCCGCCTCGCTGCGGGGCCGCTCGGCCGGGCGCGGCGCGCGGGGGTGCGAGGGCGGCAGCCGCTGCCCTCGGGTCAGGGCGCGAAGGCGGCGGGAACTCCTCGGTGCCCTGGAGGAGGAACCGGGCGCGGGTCCGTGGCAGGTGCAGGCACTGACAGACAAAACCAGGGTGTGCGAGAGCGGTTCGGCTGTTTTATCGGAGCTCGCTCCCTCGAACAATTACAGTGAGCAGCGAACGCCCTCGACTGCAGCATATAAAGAGGGCCCCGCATAAGAACCGGGGGCGTTGGTTCTTCGCAGAGCATCGGGCTGGGCGGTCGGACTCCCCCTGAGTGAGCCTTGCGCACCCCCTGGGGTGAGTGACATCCTGGGCACTCCTGTATGGGAGGTTTCTGCTTTATGAGGGAGTGCATACCCCTTTTTGTTCATTGTTCCCTAAAGTTTAGGAATTAATTGTGTAGTAGTTATATTCCCAACAGACACCTGAACTTGTCTTTTGTCAGGAGTGCTGAGCAACTTTGGTTGCAGCAAAGGGTCACTTTTTGATGGCGGCCGCTGTCTGTTCAGTGGGTGCCTCTGTGGCAGGCTCTCTGCCAGCAGCTCGGGGCAGTGTACACAGGCTGGCCCCGGAGCTTCCTTGCCTGGCGGTACCTGTCCTCTGCTGACCAAACCACTGTGCTGGCCTGCGGCTGCCTGGGAGCTCGGTGGTGGGTGGTGAGCTGATGGGAGCAGCTCACCCAGCTCCCCTGCCTGGTAGTGCCTCGGAGGGCAGGGGACAGTACCTGCTTTACGCTTTACTGGTACACTGGGAAACTGTTGAGTACCTTCTACAGAAAAGTTCACCTGGAGAGAAACTGGAAAGCATACTCTGAACTTCTAAATATAGGAAATAAATTGCAGCTTGAGGTTGCAACATGTTAACTGTGGGTGAAATGCTGGGCTGCTACGATAGATACAATTGATAAGTGACTGTGGTACATTATGGAGTTCCCATTTTTTTCCTGATTTAATAGGTATAACTTCAGCTAGGTCAGCTATAGGTTTTAATTTTAAATCACTAGTTGTCTTGTAAGTGGTCGTAAAATTATGAATCTTGCTTGTGGTGGTACTACTCATCTGCTTCACTGGAAGTGTTTAAACTCTGAGCGGAAGCTGGCAGGTGCCATGGTGCAATAGAAAAGCTGGAGTAGCAGCCTGAGATGATTGCTGGGCCAGGCATTTGGTCTGCTTTCATTTTCTCATCTACTCTGGAACGGGCACTGTGAGGGGTTAGCTTTAAATGATGGCAAGCACAAAGATTTGGTGCCATAATATTCTGTTATTAACAAAGAGAAGACCAAAGCATGTGGTGGTAATTTTGATAGCTGGAGCTCTGAAGAAAAACATAAGCAGCAGATAATGTATCCAGATTTAGGGTCTACGTTATTTTGGGGGTGCAGGAAGGTAAAGATGTCTTATCACCAAAAGTCAGAATCTAAAAGGTAGCTCTAGGCAAGGATCTACTAATATAGTTGCCCATAAACTAGTCCTGACTCAATCACCTGTAAACTTTAGCTGGAAAATTCTGTTACTGTATAAAACTTTATTTGTAATTTTATGAGTGCTTCAATTATTTTCTGTGGTAATGAGACAGGAAGAATGTTTTATTTTTGAAAGAAACTGATCAGATTTTGGTTTTCTTATCCTACTTCTACCCATAGAAAAAGACCATTATTTCTTTCTAGTTAGCAAACCGTATATGGTTTGTTACCCTTAATAGATAAGAAATTTGGATTAAGACCTGGGCAAGCAAATTCTGAGGACTTTGCAGGGTAGGTTGTATAGTACTCCTAGTGGGATGATATAGTTTTCCCCCATGGATTAGGAGTCATGTCATGAGAAAATGATTTAACCTTCTACATAATTATGGTCAAAAGCTATGACTGCAGGTTTATATGTATTGTTTAAAAATCCTTCTTCTGTAGGAGGTGTTGTATTTAAAACTGTTGTCTTTTTATTTACACTGTTGTCCCCTAAAAATGAGACTTCTAAACTGCTTTTTAAAATTCCTTTTAGTTTCACTACTGAGACCTTGGTGAAACTACCTTGAGATAAATGTTCGGACTACTCAAGGAGCAGCCTATGACGTGACAGAATTGGGAACTTCCTACAATGAGCATGTCATCAAGGTAAGCCTGAAATTACACTTGAGTAAAACAGCTACAGCTGGTACTGCAGAAACAAAGTCTTAAGGGTGGCATGGATTTCATGTCTTTTCTTAAAAAGGCATTATTTGCTGCTTCTTATTGTGGGATACTTTGTCTTGTTTTACTAGTATAATAACACTGTTATCAGATGTGTTACAAAATGGTGGCTTTTCTAAAATGTGTTTTTCTGGCATATAAGCAGTTCTGCTGAAATCTTAGTTATCTGTGAAGTTGCTGGCTAATAAGTCTTTTTGATGTTGTTTTGAAGCATTTAATTTATTGTCTTAAGAAAATTGTATAGGGAATTAGTGCTGTTGACTCTTTCAGCTCTTATTTTCTTGATCGTTTGAGCTACTTTTAAATCTGGATCTAAAAGCTTTTAAGTATGACACTGACATTCTGCCAATATCTAGTTACTAGAAAAGCCCCTTGAAATGGCTTTACTTAAGTACAAAATCTTCTAAGAGCAGATAAAAGTACAAGATGGAGCAAAGCACTGTACATTTTTCTTGCTTTTAGTAAATGTAAATAGTATCAAGAAAAAAGAATGTCAGTGTGCCAAATACAACAGATAATTGTTTTCTGTCCCAGTGCAAGCATCTGTCCTTGAATAAGAGTAGCAAGTGTACCACTTTTCTGATAATGAGCAGTTACGCTCACCGACGTTGTTCAGAGAATGTCAACAGACCACTGCTTCCTGCTATTTTCTTAAATGTTCTTCTGGTTGTGGGATGTAGTGTTACATGCTTTTAAAGTAAGAAAGCCTTGAGACTTGGTCTTATGCTTAGTAATTATTTGGCAGTTTGGAATCTGTCTCCATTTCTAATCAGACCATGTGGTTTGAAGCTGACCTACTGCAGTTACCTGGGTAGTCAGAAGGTACTCTGTCCTTGATCTTTTCAAGAATGGCAGTGAGTTGGCCCCAAACAGTGTTGATTTCTCCCTCAGCTGTAACAGTACTGTTTCCCTGGACTAAGAAATGTATTTATAAGATACCTCTAGGATCCTATAGAACTTGATAACGTCTTATAGGTGTTTTACTGTAAGATGCTGCAAAGTTTGTCAACTGTTTAAATTACAACTGCTTTCAGATAAAGTTGGGAAAAGGTGTCTTTGCTGTCAGTAGAACAAGGATATTTATTTCAGGCCGTTGGCTTGGGAGAAAGGAAACTAACAACTTTGGCATGGCTATGTGGAAACATCTCATTATATCTTGGTGTTCCATTGCTTGAAATCAGACCAGTCTGATATACTCCTTTGTTAGCCATAATTTATTTTTTTCCTATGAACTGAATGAAATGGAAGAACATGTGTCGGATGCTGCAATCTAGCATGATCCTAGGTCCTCTAGGGAGGAAGTATTGTCACAGTGATTAGGAGGTCAGTCATTAAATGTGATGTTAGAATGCTTTACAGACAGTCTTGCCTGGGGAGACATGCAAGACCAGTGTTTGTAAAAATTAAATGTAAAAATCAAATTCTACTCCTTTCTGATTGGCTGGTGGAAATCTAGAGTCTCTCTCTTCCCCCAAAACTGTTCACAGCTTTGTGAGAACAAGGCAGTGGTAAATTAGTTGTTGAAGATGTAAAATCTGAACAACGTGTAACCATGATGTAGAACCATTAAATGTGGTCCAAGATCTTGAGAAATGAGACTCCATCAGACAGTTCCATAGCTGAAGGTATTTTATTCTGGTTATGAGCAAGTTGACCGTTATCCAGTAAAGGAAAAATTAAAGAACCAAAAGTGAAAGTATTAAAGCTGTGATACTGGCTATGATCACTCATGGATGAATACTTGAACTTGCACATGACAGGTACTGTGCTGAGTTGTGGTCTGTTCCTTCATTTGGTGGTTTGTTGGTATCTATCCCTGTTGCTCGTTAGCTGGGAAGAATGGGATAAGCTGTATCCTGCTTTGGAGCTGTTTTTATATGGTGTAGCTGGACAAAAGGTTGACCAAAGGGATAAGACAGAAAGGGCAGTTAGAAGAAAGTCTGATGTGTGGGAGACAGTGGAACTGCCTGTGTTAATTTTCCTGCTTGCTCAGCAGGGGTGATGGTGAGGCTCAAGAACTCCTACTGAAAGAATGTCTTTTGAGGAAAGCATTTCCTCCAAATGCCAGATAGAACACTTGCTTCATTTGGTGTCCCCCTGTGTTCTGTTTGGCAATGCACAAGCTTGTGGCTTGTGTCAGTAGGCCTCTCTATTTCGCTGATATAGGCATTGGGAACTTTCATTGTATTTGACTAGTTGAACTCAAGAGTCAGTCTTTGTGATTCATGTGTTATGGCACAACCATTCCTGATAAGCTCATTTCAAATATTAAGTTATTTGGCTTCATAAACGAGCTGTGTGCCATGGAAGGCTTGTATGAAGTAGTTAGTATATGAAGTAGTTAGCGTATATTATGCTGTGCTACCCTTGATGCTTTAAAGTAATTGCCAGAGTGAGCAGATTAATCAGAAGTATCACAGAAGTATCTTGTACTGGCTTGGATTCCTTTTTCATAAATTCCTGTTGTGTTGGTGTGGTAACTTCATTAGTTGAGAAAACTAGCTTGTGAAATGCTGCCATGGCCCCACATCCCCGCAGGCTGCAAGTTCCCACTCCTGCATTTCACCACAATAGTTTCCCATTGAGGCTGCTTTTCTGGGAACACCCTTGAAGCCAGCTCCCTAAAGTCAGCAGAGTTAAACAAAAATGAAATTTTTGGAGGGCTGCAATCTGTGGAGGATGCGTGAGACAATGACCTGCAAGCCTGCCTTACAGAAATAACAAACCCTGGAATGTGGCCTGGATTCCCCACTGTGTGGTGACGGAGATGCTTACAATATAGCTTGTTCTGTTGTCTTAAGGCACTGAATTAAGTTATCCTTATTATGACTGCAGCTATATTAAAAAGGCATAGCTACAAGCCTCAGAAGGGTGATGAGTTCTCTATGCAAAACCCCCAAATATTGTAACTCCCAGTCTGTGGAAATCAATGCAATAAAGTGTCAAAGTTTGTTTGGTTTAGAGGTGAGTGTTCCTCTGAATTGCAATATGCTCGGGGATGTGTAAATCAGATCTTGTGTAAAACAAGAAAACACAAATACCCTTACAGCAAAAAACCCTAGTAGATGATAGAGGTTAGTGAGAAGAACCAAATCCCATAACTGCCTATGTGATATCTCCTGTGATTTTTGCCATTGATGAGACTGCTGGGGTATCTTGCATTAGGAGGAGCTCTGCTATGTTCTGCTACAGGGAGGTTTTCTAAACAGTATTAGCTCTCTGTTTACAGTTACTGTTTGGGGCTGCTATGCGTGGGTCTATTACGCTACTTACTGTTTTGGCCAGTCTGTCAACATCTCATTGGAAAGGCAATTTGTTGCCTATTGGAGTGAATGCACCTCTCAGGTTGTCTTCTCTCTCTCCTTAGGTGGTATAAATAATTTTTGATGGCAGTAATACATTACCTAATATTGACCATAATCTAACTAAGGAGTTGGTTGTTCTTTAAACATCTCCCAACTTTAAATTATTTTCCAAGGTTTTTTTTTTCCAAGTTCATATTTGGACTTGTAGAAATGACAATTGCTTAGAACTGACACTGTCCAATTTATTGATTTTTAGTAACTGTTTGCTCTCGACACAAGTATGTTTTACTACTAAAAAATTCAAATGCTTTTTGTCAAATTGCTGATGGATTTTATCTTCAGACTGAAGTGTAGCTGCTATGGAAAATTCCAGGAAAAGGTGTAAAATATCAGTGAAAAATGTCAAGAGTAATATTTGTTTAATGTGTTTTCATTCATACGTTTATATCCAAAATGTTTCTGTAGACCATCTGGGACTTGCACTGCTGAGTCATGTTAGCCCTTTCCTTTTTCACATTTACTCCATTTCCTTTGTACTTCCCAAATGTATTTTATTTTTCTTCTTTTTCTTCTGCCCTCCTGTTTTTTTCTTTCTTGGCTTTATTTTTAATTAGTTAAACATAAGTGGCCTTTGACATAACAAAGATTATGAAAACAGTGGGACATTGGTTCCTGCTTTGAAAGAATAAGGAAAATATTTTTGTATGTTTGTTCTCTTTTGTCTGCTACCTCTCTCCTGGGGTTGTATTGTCAGTGAGTGAAGTAAAAAAGCCACTTGAAGGAGGGAAAGGGAGTTTATTTAGAGTCTTGCTTAGTTTTCTGTGTATTACAGCTAGAAGCCCTAATAAATCTTAGTTCCATTGTGCTATGCGAAGCTACAAATGTGTAACGAGAGCCTCTGAGGTTTACAGCATGAAGCATTATGACAGACCAGTCCTGGCAGGGAGATGAAATTTGAATTTTATGCATGCAGATCAACAACTGAAGATTTGGAGCCAGCATCAAATCATGTTTAAGACCTCTTGAAAATCTGTTCTCCTCCAGTGGAAGCTTCTATATGGAAACTAGCCTACTGGAGATCACGCCTTTTATAGTCATTCCCAAGGTCACAGGGGGAGACAGTCATATGAGGTCTGAAAGTGTTTCCCAGCTCTGGTGCCAGTCCAGCACTGTAAGCTTGAGAAAATGCCCTTTCACTCACTTCAGACCTTGTCGTACCCAGTGCCAAATGTGGTCACACTGTGCATGCTTAGTCTCCATTTGAGAGTTGTGTTGGATTCCATTTGAAACTGCAGCATTTCATGATAACCAAAAGTGGTGGCAATTGAGATAGTTGATTCTGTTGCAAATGGGCAATACAGCTCCCTGAATAACGAAGGTGTGCTTGACTTAATACAAAAGTTGTTACTGAGATCCTGCTGGCAAAGTAAAACTTAAATTTTTTCAAAAGGAACAGAGAAAATAGTCAGAATCTTGCATCTCTCTGTACGTTTCTCTGTAATGGGAACTAGTTGGCCTCAGAGAGGTTCAAGGTTATTGCTTTAGAGATCTATCAAGAGATGAAGAATCTATACTTGTGTTGCCTTCCTAGAGAAAGCTCTTTGGGAATTAACCATTGCTATTTGTCACAAGGCAGAAATATTGAGTGCCTTTTGACTTGCATAAAGGGATCTTTACAGGCTGCCCAGAGAGGTTGTAGCTGGAAACCTTCAAGGTCAGGTTGGACAGGGCTCTGAGCAACTTGATCTAGCTCATTGCAGGGGAGTTGGACTAGATGACCTTCAACATTTCCTTCCAACCAAAACCATTTTATGATTCTCTGATCTTTTGAATTCTGTCTGCTGAAACTGAACAGATCTGTTTCAGGTGACCACAAAAAAGACTTCTTTTCCTTACTGCAGCTGTAGATCCCTCACCTCTGAGAGATATTGCATTTTAAGCATGAGTCATGGCCTTCCACAGTTAGAATAGAATGCAGCATGATTTACAAAAGACCGGAAATGAACATGTGCCCCAGAAAGTATCAAGCTTCACATGCTGTGTGTCTGAAAGTGTACATGAAATGTGTACAGTGGATCAGTAAACCGAGAGGTTTCGTTCATGGCTATCAGTACTAATCTGTTTTGTACTCAGAGTAGTCATACATCTTAATGTGAATTCTGCTCTCTGGGCCTTAAGAATCAAGGTTGGGATTGGAGTTCTACTTTTGGGAGTGCTTTGAAGTGTCAATAGATGAATAAATCCTCAGTTTTCTGCAGCTAGTCAGCAGCTTGAATTTGCAAAGCAGCAAACAGTCTCCTGCCCTGTTACTGTAGGTAAAAGCTAGGTGGTGGTATACAGAAGTGGGGGGCTCCATGGAAGTATTTATATTCTTACAAAATACCCTTCATGAAAGAAGGCTGGTAACAGAAGTGCTGATTCAGCTGTAAAGGAGCCACTACAAAGGGTGGCTCCTGTTGCAGGAGCTGAGTTCTTAAGAAATGTCAAACGTTAAGCTGTTTAAATAATTTTTTAATATAAAGCTCCACACTTCGAAAATTACAGAGATCAGAGCTAAAAACAAAGGAAATACAGTATTATCTGTTATTTTAGCAGTGACCAACTGCAATCACTGACACACTTTTTAATGTACTTAGCAGAATGAGTTTTTTGCTCCTGCTTCCCAACTAATAGCAAGAGAAGAGTGCCAGTTTATTTTACTGAATGGACAGAGAAGGCCACTGTTTAGTCTCTGCACAAAAATGTGATCAGTGCTTGCCCTAAACCTGTATCAGTCATGGAGAAAATGTGGGTGAAGCTCAGGGGAAGGAAGGTCAGAAAGATTGTTCCTGAGAACAGTGTCTTATCATTCAACTCTGAATGTACATGACAAAGAGAAGGGACACAGAAAAAACGCTGAAGTACAAAAAGGAAGATTGTATGTTATGTGTAACTGTGATCCAAGCTTCAAAATGCAGTATTTCTGCTCAATATTTTATTATCTGCTTGAGCAAGTTAACTCTGAAATCATCAGGAATCCCTTTTTGAATAACTCGATCACATTCCTTCTGTACTGAGGGAATTCAGTTTGTACATTTATCTAGGTTTTGATGCCCAAATATGTATCTCCTTGGAATTAATGCAAGCAAATATACCATGTGCATTTGTAACCATCCACTCTAATTTTTTTTTTGTCCGTTGTTTCCTGGAAATCCTTCTGCATTTCCATCTGAAATATAATCCAGCCCTCCTTTGTTTTAAACAGTACTATTTTCTCCGTTATTCTCCATCTTATTTTGTTATAATCTAAGTTTAAAGGTGATTGAAATGTCAGCTTCGTAGGCAGAATCAAATACTAATTACTATATAGAGATTTGAATTAAGCATTACAGAAATAAAGATAACTATTAAGGCAGTGGGGGAGTTATCAGAACGGTGACGTGCTTGAGAGAGTTTGGAAGTGGCACTGGAAAAAGGGAATGCAGTCTGTAGCATTTAGCTATAACTTGAACTCACACCAAGGCAATGTACCTGAGGATGATCTTAAAGCTGCTCATCCAGTGATGTTAGTCACACTTGGAAATAAAATTTATGGAGTTGGTTGTTACAGTGCGGAAATTAACCTGATGCTGAGGATTAGTGTGAAACAGGAGAAATCTTCTAGTGCCTCTGTTTAGCAGATTCTATCCCAGTATTGGGCTTCACACTCTTGCTCCTGGAAGATTTATTTTCATTTGTGTAGGAAGCACTTCTTTCAAGGTGTGCTTGAAAGCACATAGCTCCAACGTGTCTGCCACAGATGCACTGTTCTGTTCTTTTGTAAGCAGGAATTGAGCAAGGGCTGTTCTCTTAGAAGCAGAGAGAAGAGGAAGAGCTTTAATGCAAGCAGCTCTCACTGAGTTTTGTGAGACTGCAAATCTGTGATGAAGGCACTTCTGAACTCTCAGAAAACTACATGTAACCTTCACATATGAAGTGTGTTTGATATTGTTGTTGTTTTTAAGATAAGCAAAATCGGTAATTTTGGCTAATGTTAGTAGTTTGGGCACTCTTCTCTTTGGAGGCCTATGGACTTCTTTCTATCCACGGAAAACATGCAAGGAAAGCTGCTTGTGCACCTTTCAGTTCTCAGCCATGGAGCCTGTATGACCGTAAGAATTAATATGTGTGATATTTCTAAGAGCTGGGTGTTGGTATTTCCCAAATCCCTGTTGTGGTTTTCAAGTGTGATCAGTATTGTCCTGTTTCTGAAGGAAACTGAACCGAAGGAAAACAGGCTATGTTTGGAATTAATCCTTTTGGAAATATCACTGCACCACAGAACTGATGATGGTGAGACTGCTACTGGCTTGGCATTAGTCACACACAGGTGTAATTCTGCTCTTTAGACATGATGTGCTTTAGACAAAAAGAAAAGCGATGATGCTGTAATAAAAGGTACTAAAAGGGCTTTGCCTTGATTTGTTCTGGCTACCATAAAAGGGAAAATGAAATCATCTATGTTTGGGACATACGTGCTTGAATTAAATTGTACATAAGGTTGTTTTGAATGAACTGCTGAAAAGAAAATAAATGCCACAAACATGAAGTTTAAAAGAAGTGGACAGTGTCTTTTAAATGATAAAGGGCTTCTGCTGTAGTGTTGGAAGTATAAGATAGTTGACATTTATAATGTCAATAGTTTCAGTATTTACCATAGAATTCTGAAATTTTAATAGTGATCGTTGCAGCTTTTCTTTGTTTTAAATGCTTCACTTAAATTCTTTTAGCAAATTATTGGCAATCTCATCATTTTTTGGAAAAGTGGCATCCTCTTTTGGGACTACAGCTACTGGGGAAACAGCTCTTAATTTGGATGGTTACAGTCAGTGAAATAAGGTCAGCCATATAAAGGTGGGCACTTATTTCCTACTGTTTGCATTTGCATTTTGCTCTGGGCAGGAAGAAAAACTCAGCAAGAGGTAATTTTTCTTCTCTTCCCCCCCCCCCCCCCTTTTTTAACTTCCCTCCCCCCTGAAAATAAAAAGATGTGTATTAAAACCTTCCTTTAATGGTCAAATGTAGTAGGCTTGGCCTTGGGAGATGTTATTCCTTCCAGAATGTGGCTGGTTGGCTGGCTTTTGCCAGTCCCTTCCTTCACTGTGCCTTGCTTTCCACAGTTTAAGAAGTTAAGTGATAGTGATCTTTTTTAAAAAAGCATATTGAAGTTAGTGTTAGGAATAAATTTTTATTACATTTGTAGAGACTATAGAAGCTTCTCAAACTGTTTTAGAAAATGCAGCTGTGGTTTCCCTATTGAGACCTTAATCTATACTCAGTTATTTAGTGTTTTATGACCACTACTAAAGGGCCTATGTTGAAAGTTTTTCTTATGAAAAGTCACTAAACTAACACTTCAGTCAGGAAGATAGTGGGGAAAACAATGCAGCTAAACAAATAATTAATTTGGTTCCATTCTCACTTCAAGTGCTTATGCTTGTTTCACAAACTGCAGAAACTGTATTAGAATTGTATCTTTATATCTTACAGACACTTGAGTGCTCAATTTAGCACAACAAATTAAAATGTCTGGTGTGAGGATCCATTCCAAAGATTTCTATATCTAAACCACGTGCAGAGCAAAAGGAATCCCCGTCCTCAGCTTCATATGGGGAAGTGAAGCGAAGTTCAAATGAATGCTTTTTTGATTAAGAAAACTGCATGCCATGGCTTGCCAAAATATACTTATTTTACATGGAACTTTGCTGGGTTGCAGCTTTTTCTGTAGAATGAAGAATTCCTGTTAATGCATAGTATATTTTGGTTGTCACTACTCTTGGCTTTCTTTGTAAAAGAAACACCATGAACTATTACTGCTATTTATAAAAGCACTTTGTGACCCTATGCCATAGTATTGAGCTGTAAACAGATTGCCTGCCAGTTTTTTAATCCAAAAATATAGCATTGCAGCTCAACAAAAGCTGATAAAAGAGAGTCAGAGTTGCCATTAAAAATACCTACTTGGGTAAAGTTCATTGATGTAGAAACTGTCTAAAATGAAAATGAGATTCTTCTTATAACTTCTAAAATGCTATGTTTAAGTGTTTGGGTGCTTTTTTTTGTTTTGTTTTCTTAAACATGACTTCTAATGTGCCCTGGAGATTTTCTCTATTTTGTTACAATTTAAGTTTTTCAGAGCCTGCTAAGGCTTTGGGAGTCCTCACTGTGACACTGCCAAACTAACTGATTTGCTTCACTGAAGTAGAATGTGTGGAGGGGATCTTCTGGTTTCTGTGCAGAGTCCAAGATTCTTTAACCGTGCTCAACTGCTGTGTTTATATTGAGTCTTGCAATATTTCAGTCTCCAGAAGGAAAACCCCCATGAAATTTGAGATTTTTTCCTTTTGAGGTGAGCACTATTTAATAAAGGGCCTGTATAAACCATATCTAGTTCCATGAACGGAAGGATTTATAATGATTTATATTCTGCTGGCATGCCAGTTCATTGCATACCTTAAATATTCTATCAGCAACTTGAATTAAAAGGTGTGTGAATGAGAGAATTAAACCTAATGTTTCAATTTTACCACTTCAAATGATATTAGCAAATGGAAGGAAACAATGAAGGATAGCAGATGGCTGTCTGTTTTCCTGTTCAGACTCAAGATAAGCATTTGTAACCCAAAGTGTCTAAGTAGTTCCTTGATTCAGGGAGATCTGAATTTATTCAGCACAATGGAAGACTCACTCATTCAGTTTCCTCTCTCCCACTGCTTTCACATAGAGGAGCTGCTAAGGAAGACAAAAGAAATGTGCTTGTAAAGACTGGGTTAGTCTGAAAAATACCACCCATTTATTTTCCATCGTGAGGGCCAAAACTTCTACTGAACCTAAACGTATGGTCCATGGCAGAATGTTTAATAAAATTAATAATTTCTGACGGCTTTACTCCTGAACAATAGTAACTACATTCATGTGTGAGGACTGTATGTGAGAAGGGCAAGAAAAAGCATGGCTTGCTTCACTGAGGTCTTATCCTGACATAAAGAGCTGTTATCTACAATATGAGACCTTAGCAAAACCCAGTTCAGTATTTTATTTATATCTTTACTGTTCTACTAAAGTAAGTGCCTTGAGGTTTTCTAAATGTGTTTTATTAAATACGATTCATAATTCTGATGCAAGATGAGAGATTCAAATACATGTGCTGTACTCCACACCCCAGAATAATTTCAGCTGACATTAATAAGACACATGTGCATATTTATGGACATAGTGCTTCAAATTATCTTTTATGGGTTAAGAGACAGCACATGGAAGGCTATTATCTCTGACTCAGCTATGATGATATTTTGAAAGCAGTGTTTACCAGATTTTGATCCGTAGATTGATAGCCATGTTTTGATAACTTCTTAGTTTTATCTGCTAAATTACAAGATAATTGGCTTGGCATAGTTTCTTTGCTCTTGTTGGGACAGGAAATTGTGCTATTACAAATGGGCATGTACTTGTTCCCAGTTCTAACTATGTAAAAAGATTTGAGACTCCCTGCTATACAAAGTTTGGTACGAAATGTCTTCCTTTGGCCAAAATCCTGTGTTCAGTGGTACGAAGCTTGCCGTTGGTGTAACTGGGATCAAAACTAGGTATGTCCTTTAGGTCTTATTGAATGGCCTTGCTGGGAAAGTACTCTCTTGCTTAGAATTGTCTACAGACAGAGAGGATACAGGAAAGATAAATCTATGGAGTTGTGATACAAAGTTCTGGAATATTCAAGTGTGTGAAAAGCGACAGGCAAAACAGATATGGTAGATGAGAAGAAAAATGTAGTGCAGAGATCTGAAGGGGAAAACAAAATGAGTACACCAGTAGGCAAATAGTTTGCATACATGCACAGGTCTTGAACAGGCTGAGCAAAGTGAGGTGAGAACCAAATTGAGACAACAGCATCCTGGCTTCTTCTGAAGGGACTGTTGGGAGGATCAGTGTGAGTGATAGATGAGAATGGCAAATGATGTGGCCATCTGGGTGTGCAGGGTAAAAGAGGTGAGTTGAGCCACCTCTCTCTGAGTGAAATCAGTGGAATGGATCAGAAGCAAATCTTCACATCCATCCTCTTAATTCCTTTGGAAGAGAAGGGGAGCTGGGTTTGTACCTTCAATGAGCACTATGGCCTCAGCTCCCGAAATCTTAAAAATCTGTAGATAGACAAACATTCTGGTGCTATGTCATAGTTCTGTTTGAAATTGTGCTTTACTGGTCATAGGATCCCTGAAGGGAAAGCTGTGTAACTTTGTATATCTTTCTGGCAAACTCAATTAGTCTGTCTCTCTTAAAGGAAAGCAGCAGCTTGTAGCATGCCTTCTGCACTGACCCCAGGGGGAAGAGGAGCTGGCAGAAACACTCATGCAGGAGCGAGGGGCAGTCTCTGTGTGTAGAATGTCATGGGAGGAAGGTCATTCAAGCCCATTTCTCAAAGAAAACGCTGTAAATGAATCTCTGCTTGTATTGTTTCTCCCTTGGTGCTGCTATCCCTCACCTTTCCAAATGGTTTGGAAGGCAACGCAGCCGTTCTGCGCTGTAAATGTCAGTGCCCTACTGTTATAAGGAGAATGGACAGAGATGGAGTTGAATAACTTCTCTGGAACGCACTTTTGCACACGCTGATTAATTGTGCTGTGTCGGTGGCCTTGAAATGCTGCTGGAGACGCTGTGGTGCCTGCAGGTTTCCCCAGCAGCTTCAGTCTCTGTGTCATGGAAAGATTAATGCTGTGAGACACACGACATAAGGGTATAAACTGACCTTGTATGACCCTTGATGACTTTTGGAATTGGTAGATAAGGTTGCTCTCCAGCTTTCTTGTTTTTAATGAGCTATTATCTTTCTGCAGGATCCTGCAAATAGTACAGTGACTTCTCAGTAATGCATAGGGGCTAAAAAGATGTCCATTTATGGTAATCTCTTAGATGTGATACTGTTTTCAGTAAGGAGGTAATGTTGAAAGATTACTGCTACTGCTACAGTGGATCACACAGGCAAACTTCTTTTTTTGTCTTTGGTTATAAAATCTAGAAGGAGAGGAAAAAAAAACTTGAAACAAAGTTCCTGATGACATTAACACCTACATGACCTGCCAATGACAGGGAAAAGGGAGCGTCAGCCTATTCTGCCAGCCAGAGAGGACTGAGTACAACAGCTGGAATGGATTCTTCTTACTCATATTTTCAGAAAACCTGATCCAGTCCAAACCCTCCAGAGCCAAAGCTTTGGTCTGGAGTTTTGGATGTTCACTCTTGACTAGAAGTCAAGGAAGAAGCAGCTTTTTCTTTGGAAGGCCCTCCTGGTATACTAATGAAATCCTTCTGCAGGTGACATGCCATTCGTAGTTTCCTCTGCTTCCTTTTGCTTCCTTTTGCTTCCTTTTGAGAGGGTGTTTTTAGAGATGCTTAAGTTGCTTCTTTAAAAATAAGGACTCTGAAAATTAAGGGTGTATTTTCTGGGAGCCTTATATGTTGATCTTCAATACAAACCCATAGCCTCCCTTTGTTTCCTTAGAGAATGAGTGGGAAGGAAAGAGTTCAGAGAACTAGTCACAAATCTTGCCATGTTTTAAACTGTCCTAGAATAGCTTTCCCCAGCAGAACTATTTACAGTCTGTGGTTTAACAGATTACTTTTTTCTTTTTTTTTTCCTCCAGAAGGTGAGATGCCTGTTACATCTCTAGTTGCTATACAGTATGCAGCAGGTTCTGCTTATAGAGACTCGTAAAACTGAGGGAAGTTTCAATATGAGGGGACTGAAATAGTTCTCATTTCACAGCACACTTCTGCTTGTTTAAACCCATATCTTTTTGCATTATTCATTCTTTTGACTTCAGCTTGAATAAATTCAGCCTGAAGGGAGCAGCCAATGATTTAGCAATCCAGGCTTTGATTCTCCCTTGCTTTCCAGACTCAGCTGTTGTGGGTCTTTCTAACACTGGAGGAAAAAAAAGAGATGAGGTGGATCATAGCTGTTAGTTTAGTTCCCATTTTCCTGTTTCATCTACTGTGTCTATTGTTTCCTCACCAATATGAAAAACCAATGTCCTACTCACATGATGTAAATGGGTCTTATTAGTTGAGTGAATTGGCAGCAAAGTGGGGACCTGCCTGATAATAAACACAACAATTTCTTTGAAGTTCTTTCCCTAATCATTTTATCTAGAGCCCTGCAGGAATCGCTATTTCTGCATTATCTGAGATGAACCTATTACTCTAATAATTGTTAAATAGACTGAATTACAAGCTTTCCTACTTGACTGCGCTCTTGACTTGGATGTCAGTGCATGCACTACTTAAATAAGAGGACCTTAACTGGTCTGAATCAAACCAAATTAAACTTTTGAGGTGATAGTAAAATGGCTTCCTAGTGCTTTTGGGTTTTCCTTCTCACTTGCATTATTAGAGGGGTTGGGTTTTTCTTTGACTAGAATAATCTGGGTCTGGTCTTATTTTCATGAAAATGCCATGTTTCTAGCCTAACAAGGTTGTCATAAATGCCGGGCATAGGAAGATTTCTGAATAATCCACCAGGAGAAAGATACTGACAAGATACAAGAATAGTCTTATGTGTAAACTGGGATGTACCAGATGGGCAGAGTTGGCAGAGAGAAGGCATGGTGAGGAATTGGAAATTAGGAATTAAAGCTTGTAACAGACTCTCTGTGTGCATGTGTGCATAGATAAAAAATTACCTGCTGAACTGCAAAGGGAGAGTTGTTACTGCATTTTAAGTTAGGAGAACTTGTTATTGACCCAGTCCTCCTGTTCAGCTCCTTACTGGCAGATAAGCTTTATCAGGAATTGAGCACCCCAGTATAGTGTGTATATATATAATTCATCAATGAGGTAACTCCAGTGAAGTCAGTGGGTTTCAATAGCCCACAGGAATATTCAGCACCAAGTGAATTTCTGTGTCACTAGCGAGTTTTATTAGAGGTAGATAAATGGGGCTTAGTTTTTAAATCTCATGGTCTATGATCTTGTCTTCTCAGCCCTGTTTACTTCAACAGGAGGTGCCATTCTGGTCAATAGCAAGTAATGTATCTCTGGCAGCTTTCAACAAAAGCATGATTTATTTGTACACAAACACATTTTGTACCTTCTTTATGACTTCAAGGATATGTCTGAATCACTGCAATCGTAAGGATTTATAGTTCTTTCTTAAATAAATCAAGACTCTGTCCTGTCGCAGGCCCACCAAGGGAAAATACCAAGTGATTGAGACTTGTGCACAGAAGAGGAAACTGATGTGCTGTAGGAATGTTCAGTCTGGATGGGGTGATATATGCTGACCCTTAACTGAACACCTATAAGTTCAGAGAATTCAAGCTGTGTACGTTCCGTTCCTTCTTAGTCTCCAGAATTTGAGGAGCAATTCTCAATCTGAACCAATGACCAATGGTTTTCGTAAAGATCAGCCCCACTGGCTTTCTACAAGTATTAATTTTTAGTTATATTTCTCATTGCCATTCAGGTGTCTACAGTTATAAGTTTGCTTGATGTGAAAATGCATGGTAAAAAAATGAATTACTTCCAAGTTTTTCCTGGAGTGCAAACTGCCTATGTTATAACTATCTATATATATGCATTTTATTCAATTATATTAATGTTAAACCTACTTTTAATGTATTCCATTGCTTTTGAGTGATTCTAATCATTGTATAAGTTTATTAAGCCTAAAACTGCTTTTAGTTGTACTTGTGTAGTTCTGGATCTAGCAGCTGTTTTCCATGGTTAAGCTGAAGGTAGAAGGTGGCCCCATAAATTGGCTAGGCTTGCACTGGGGAAAAAATCAGCTTAATAAACTTGCTATAAGTTAATATATTCACAAATGTATGGAAAATATTAATGTTTAAGACCTGAATTGTATGGGACAGAAAAGCAGTATTATTCAAGTAGAAGGCCGCGATGGAAATGAATCAAGAATAGCAGCTGTGTATTAAACAGAAAAGCTGAGAAATTGTATTAAATTCCCTGGTTTTCCTTTGAAGGGTTCATAGAACTTCTATGAATAAGCTTATTTCTGTGAGGGGATTAAATACCCCAGCATTTACTTTATATGGGAAGAATAAGGCATGGCAGGGTAACCTAAACCGGTGCCATGAGTCTGGATGTACCATCGGGTAACATTATGGTCCTGGGTGATGTGCATTTAAAATTTGCATGGTACTTATTCCACATTATAAAAAAACCAAAATCTTTGTACTGTTAGGTACTTCAGAGGCTTATCTAGCACCAAATTTTAGTATGGCTGGGATATTCTCGAAAGTGCTTCCTGAGGCTAGAAGTACTTATATTTTATTGCTGCAGAGCTCTCCTCTGCCTCTAGATATTGTTGTCTAAATAGTTTTTGTAATAAAAAGCCCCAGTAGGTCATGTCAGGTTTGTTTATTATCATTACTCCTAAAATTTCTTCGGTGTTATTTTTATGAAAGCTAGGCAGTGTCACAAAAAAGCTGTGGAGCCCTATGGTGCTAAGAAACTCTGAAAATGAGTCAGCCTTAAATAATTTGTAACAGACAACGATTGCTCTGTTTTCCAAATATGTGAAAACTATTAGCAGTTGCTACGCAAGTCAATTTGACATTTAATTGCATGGTATTTGTCTGTGAGCCAGAAAATATATAGAGCGAGCTTTGTTTATTGTCACGTTATGCACCAAAAGCATGTATCAGCTTACCCCTAGGATAAACACCACCTTCTCCAGCTCTGATTTTTCAGTTGGGAACCCTGCTCTGTGGTGGAGCCGCAATTTTTAAAGAATTCTGTTGTGTAGGAAATGACATGTGACCTGGCATACTTATAGTTGGCAAGACATGGGGAAAAGGATGTACGAGTTGAAGTAAAATTGTGTATTGTGTATTATTTTTACCATGTGTATATGTTTTCTAGGCATCTGTGGTACCGTGTCTTAGGATACGGAAGTCACGATGTTTGTGTATCTTGCACATCAACCTAAAGCAGTAGATGTGTGTTGTAAGACTGGTTTTAAAAGCAGTCCTGAAGTTACTGCTTTTCCTCCTGGTCTAGCTGTCAGTTATAGCCCACAAGAGCTTGTGATAGTGACTGATTTTAAAGACAGGTTTACTGCCAGCACTCCTTTTTGGGGCAGTGGAACCATTCTGCAGCTCAGCACAGCCCTTGGTAGTTTGGTTGTCTTCATGTCTGCGTACAAGTTCTATTTATTCAGAAGGGTGTAGTCATTTTGGTTTACAGGTTGTAGTTTTTCTTGAGCTTCAGTTTTTCTTGCCAGATCAGATGCTTGAAATTTTTTGCCCATGTATAGCAGGAGTACAGTTTCTTTCCATGTTTCTAAACCCTTTAAATATTTTCATCTGGTGACTTTGGAAAAATAATACCATTTTAGTAATGAATTTTTATAGGTATTTGACAAGAAAAGTGCTGTTTGTATGGATTGTGTTGCATAGTGCATAGTAAACCTTGTTTATAAATGGCTGAGGCTTTTTTCTTGGAGAATGCAGTTTAATATCACTAAGATGGGGAAAGGAAAGCTTCCTTCTAGAAATCTAATTATGCTGTTTCAGATGTAAAAAAAATCAAAATACTAAAACCCATTCCAGCAATACCTAATGAAGAACTTTCATCTTCTTGTTACCATAATTATATTTCAATAACACAATTCTTGTGTAATCTTGAAGACATTTTTCTGGGAGTTTATATATGCTTTTTCTTTGGTCCGAGGGAGATCAGGAGAGGAATCCATTTGTTTTCTCTGAGAAAAGGGCAGTCCCACTATCTCTTTCAGAAAAGGTAAGATAGGGTACGTGATTCCTTAAAAATATTTGGAAAACATTTTCACATATTCATCTACCAAAGCCTGAAGTTGACAGAAGCATGGAATAAACTACAGATGTTGTTCTGCTGCCATAACTGACAAGGTAACAGTACAAGTTTGTTTACTACTTTAAAATTGCACAGAATTGAAAATATAGCTGCACTTAGCACGAAATCATAGGAGTAACTGTGATTTCAGATTAAATGTTTAGAAATTCCTTGGCTATATTCTTGAACTGATGCGGTTTTAATGTCTGTGCAAAATATACTTTTAAAATCCATAACATTTAAATAAAACAACTGATCTAAACAGAACGAAGTTCTTCAGAGTTAATAGAAAAGCATAATCATCATGAACTGTTGGAAGCTCCGCTCATCTGCTTTGTATATGAGGCTGCAAAACAGCTGTCAAGCTGTTAGTGGCTCACAAAACAACCCTTTCACCCCTCCTTTTGTTCCTGGTATGAAACTTCTGTTAAACAGATAAAATCCTTGAACGCATTTATTGTTTGAAGTTCTTTGTCACGTTTTTTGGCAATTTCTTTTTTTTTCTATTCTTTGAAATGGTAAATTCAAATGTATGTTTGTTTATCTGTGTCACTCGGGAGTAGTTGTGTTCTCAGACTGTGCGTATCAGAAGGTATGAGAGAATCATAGAACGCCTTGGGTTGGGAGGGACCTCCAAAGGTCATCTGGTCCAACCCTCCTGTAGTAAGCAGGGACATCCTCAACTAGAGCAGTTTGCTCAGAGCCTCATTAAGCCTGTATGTCTGCAACAGTGCTTGTCCACCCATCCAGCCTTTTTGAGAGAGCTGATGTTGAGGAAAATAAATTTTGGTGGGTCAGTTAGGGTGTTATTCCATATAAAATGTGACTCTATGATACCATTATGAAAACTCATAATTAAAGCATCGAGTAGATGATGAGCAAAGGCAAAAGATTCCAGAAAGCAATTCAGCCTATTAAAGATCTGAATCTTTGATGTTGTTTGGTGATGCATTTTACTACTACATGAGTATTTAAATTCAGATCAGGATTATGCTTTAAACACACATTTCCTAATTGTGTCTCCTTACATGTTTTGGCTGGCGTGGAGCAGTATCAGAGCAGTCTTCAGTGTACCTTACCTTCCATGGTGGTGTCTGTAGAAGGTCATGATCACATTGTTTTCAGTAGTATATTAGATATTTGCCTTTTCCTATGACTTTAATATATTACACGTGCAAAAGAATGAAGGCAACACGGTCATCTAAGCTTGTAACTGCACTCTTACCAAGGAGCGTGACCGTACAGCTTTATGGTCCCAAATTATTCTGTAGGAGTTCAACATGTGCAATTGGTAGAATGGAAATGAGCCCCTCAGGAGCTGCTTCCAGTCTTTGAGTAAAAAAGCTTTCATGTTTGCAGAGACTTGTCAGGGCAAAATTTCATGTTGGTTTCCAGTGGATGTTTGTGCAAAACTTACCGCTGTGTTTCCTCTGCCCTACATTTATTTATTTGTCTTTGTGAACATTTCAAAGGTCATTGGCTGGCTGGTGAATGACCGAGCCTGAGAATTTTCTGCAGATCTGCCATTCAATAGGCAGATGTGGGTATTTTCACACAGTTGAATCTGGGTGTATTTCTGGGTTTATGTTATGAATGTATTACTGCAGTGGAAATTTTTGGAAATAATGAGAGCCCCCTCTCTAGGGATTAGGCTAACTATGGTCAGTGGATGTGAGTTCATCATTTATCATAGACAGAGCTAATGTCAGAATTTTCTTTTGGAGTAAACATGCATCAATCTAGTCGCTGCTGATTGGGCACATGAAATACATAAACAAGAAATAAGAAGGAATCTGTAACTCTGCATTCTCAGATCATACTAGGGACAGAATTGGAGTCTAGATCTAAAAAAAAACACCAGAGGAACTTCAGCTTCAGGAATTATTTTGCTGTTTTGAATATTTCTTAACTACCTTAAATTTGGGATGGTATTTAATGTTCAATACTTGCAAATAATGGAAAGGGCTTTTCTGGAGGCTTGTAGATGAATCAAAATAGTGTTCTTGCACTTACTTTTTCCTGCTGGAAGATGTTTGACAGGTTTTCATACAGCTTGAAAACATTCAGATAATATAAGATGCAAGTTTTTGAGAATGGTAGCTTTTCTATCAGGAACCAGACAGATTAATGTTTTGTGAATTAGATTAGAGTTGAAATTGTCTGAATGAGTTTGATAGCAGGCAGCTAACCAACATTTTTTTTTTTTTTTCCCCCTCTTGAATTGGATTAAACTGTTGTAGTCAGAGCAATTATACTGCGGTTTGTGGGCAGTTTACTGACTTTTATTATTTGAGTAAATTTTAAGGAATTTTGTAAGTTTGACCTTTTGTAACATCAGATAGCAGCAGGAGTTTGGAAGAAAACAAACTGGCTAAAGAACTGTTGAAAAGCCAGATTTTCTCAAGCATATAATCATTATAGAAGATGACTATATTGAAACTGCAAAAGATCTTTGAAACCTCTCAAATAATTCTAAGGTATATTTCTTCTAATTTTAATGTTTAGTTCACATCAATTTTTCTTTATTGCTATGTTGGAAACGAAGCCTTGGAAATTAAGAAATTGTGAGTGGTAATTGCTATTCCAAATACTTTGATAGCCTCCTCAAGCTTTTGTTCTAGCGACGTAATAACTACTTACTCTGCTTGCATACAAAAACTCTTCAATAACATCCTCTGGAAGTCAAGAAAATCCTTGGGAATGTCTAGAAATCTCTGTGGAACTCTTATTTATCCTTTTGACTCAAAATGGAAATATGGTCGATTTAAATGAGGATTATGAAAACCCGAATAGTGAGTACAGGGTTGTTTCAAACCCAGTACGAGTGGCAGAAAAGTCAGTGAAGTTAATAGGAGTAAACTTCTAGTGACTTTGTGTGTACAGGATCAAAATCTGTATGAAAAAGTGTTTTGTATGTCCAATCTAATAAACATCTTTGTAGGCCGTCATTGCATATTTGGCCCAGAAATGGGAACACCTCCTTTGCGTTGTAAAGAAAAATTTTCTGAAACAAAACTTTGGGAGGGCTAGCTTAGCTTTTCTTAGAGAAGCTTTAACTTCTTGCCTAAAAATATAGTTTATATTTTACAAAATTTTTAGCTCATAAGCCATTTTTGTCAGACTGAGACACTCATTTGATCAAATTGAATTTTGATCTTATGGATACTGAGGTTGCTAGCAAAATAATCCCAAAAGTCTATTCTGGTGTAGCTACATGATATGTAGCTGGGTTGAAGATAGTCCTGGAAATTGAGCCAGTATTGCCAATAGATAGCTGCTAATGATATCTGATGAAAAATAGCAGTGTTAACACATTTGTCATGGACTACAACTCAAAAGCCAGGCAAGAACAAAATACATCCCTTTAAAATATGAAACGGAAAGATCTCAGAAGTCTTTGGGACAGGCCTTGTATAATGCCTAAAAAGATGTTTCACGGGCTATTACTTAAAGCAAAACGTCTAGAAAATGTGGCAAACTGTCTTGGAAATTTTGCCATACGTGGGACTCTTATGTCTGGAACCGACCTCCCCAGCCAACCCCTAGAATGGAGCCTGAGCTGAACTCGTTGTGACCTGAACTTGCCTGCTATCCTCATTTGTATTGTGAGCAATGTCAGGGCTGATATATCTCCAACGGGACTCTGCACGAAAGGGGTGAATGGCAACAGAAAGGGTTGATCATTATGGTGGTTTTTTTTATTATTTCTTTTTAGTTGCTTAATTGTATCTTAGCTTTGTATGCAGTGACTTTTCTGTGCTGCCTCTTTCTTGATGACAACAGCCTCATGTATTTAAAGGGTAATGTCATTTGGGCTTCAGAAAGAATTGAAAAGTCAGTGGAAAATGTGAACTACTGAACTGGCATATTGCAAGGACAAACACATCAAAGCAGATGAGTAGAAAACAGCTCATTCTGTTCTTGGCTAACAAAGAATATTCTGCCTGCCTAGGAGGGACATTCATAGATCAGGTTTAATTTTTAAATAAAATAGATTTGAAAACAAAGAACAAAATAGTTCAAAGGATTCAGGGTAATTTCAGTAGGTACATTCAATTATTTGCTCTGTAACATGCCTAACAAAAAGCAAGAGAACAAAATAGTGATTTAAAGATAGACTTGGAAATTCCTGGACTTCTTAAATGTTTCAGACTAGAGCATGGCTGATATGGGCTTCTGGCCTTTCTAGGTAGGTACACTGGCACTCGGTGGGCACCCAAGCTTTTCTTGCCATTCTTTTTTATGAGACAGCTAGAAATTGAAAGACAGCTTGTTCTTTTCCAAAACTGAGAAACTGATGTTCTTACACAGTCAATCCTCACCCCTTTTTTGCTATCTCAATAGGAATGTGGCCAGTGAAGCCCACTAAAATGGGAAGCCAAATCTAATGTCAATAAAACAAAATCAGCTCTTTCTAACATTCAAACTTCATAGTTTTCAAATGCAGACCCTTATCTATGTTTTCTGAGATTATGGAATATTTTATGGAGAACTTAATGCTTCTCTCTTTGAATGGGATGGCAGGTTACCTTTCTCATACAGCTGCTGTATTACTTGTCCTAGAGCAAATGAGCTACAAGTGGTTTAAATAGCATAGCTGGCTTGAATCCTTAGCAGTGCAGAGGTTTAGGAAACCCATGCACAGGTTGTGTAGCTGGCAGACTGAGGTGGCAGGACCTGTGGCACAGTGCAGTGCAGCAAGGGGACAGTGCTAGTGTCAGCTGGCAGAGCAGATGCCAGTTGGTGTGTGCCATGGCCTTACTCTAATGTTGTATGTTTGTTTAGAGGGCTCTCCTTTTGCCGTGCAAAACTCTTGGTGATCTGTGTTTCTCAGCACACAGCCCTACAATGCCTTTGTCCCTTTCAGAATTTTCATTACTGATGGTGAGAGCTCAGTGACAGCACAATTAAAAATTGTCTGTAAAGTTAAATCAATGTACTCTTTACAATCAAGTTTAATTCATTTCAAGGTTTGAAAGCAGACGCTTAAGGGAAGCTGTCAGTGACCTCTTAGCAGAACATGGAAGACTGAATGTTGTTCATCTCTCCGGACCAAGGTTCTAATGAAGACAGTAGGTGGCAGAAAAATCAATCAGTTCTAGGAACTAAAACCAGGACAAGATCCATTATCTTGCAGTCAGCGTCTGTTTCACCTCAGGCCCAGAAATTCTGGTCTGTGGTCCTTTCAATGCATGTTCTGGAAAGAAGTCAGGGAATGGTTTAGATCTGTGTACTTGGTTGCAAACAAATTGCCCGTATTTGCTTTAAGCCTTGGTTCAAGTTAAGCTTCCCTTCTTGGCAAGGGAGGAATAAGCCTTAGTTAAGTATATGGTGAACAGATTTCACTTTTTTGTCCGTTTTATTGCACTTAGAGAAGGAACATAAGCTTTCTGTGTAACTGGGCCACATGCACTGAGAATATCCTTTGAGTCAGGAGTTCCTAGAAAGCCACTTCAGTTGTGTCTCTGTTTTGGTGACTCTTGCCCCATAAACAGAGTGGGGTTTTTTTGCAAGGAGCTTTTCAGTCTCCCAGAATTGACTCGTGCACAATGGTTAATAGCTAAAATGAAATCTTTGATCTTTTATTTTAGATTTTCTGGTTTTCCTCATATAAATATAAGACTAAAGCATCACACCTTTGTGATACCAACTGAAATTTTTTAAAGGGATTTTTTGTTTGGATTTGTCACTTGATGGAACACTGGGTACCCTGGAAAGTTTGTGATGGTCAATGTCTTCATGTGAAATAGCAAGAAAGGGGGGGAAAAAGGCTTGCTCCGTTACATGCTGGATTTGTCACAAACTTTCTTCATCAGGAAGCTGATAGCCTGGCAGGTGGCTGCTGTGTTCCAGTTCATGGGCTCTACCACTTGTCAATCTGAAGCAGCTTTGCCAACACTATAGTCTTATTTCCAGGTCTCTGTCTTCTCTTGGGATGAAATGCCAGAAGAATTTTTTTTTGTTGAGCTCCTTAGGTAGTGATAGACTTGCAAGAGGTTAATGGTCATAATGACATTCCTGGGCCTTTTGATCTTGCAGAGGTTTTTTTTCTTGCCTTTCTGTTCCTTATGTATGCCTGTATATACATGTGTTGGTGTTGATATGGACTGGGCAATGGGTGCAGTTGTCTTAGACTTTGTCAGTAGCTTCCACTTTATCTTACTGACTTGAAGTATCCTTTGCAAAATGCATGCTTTCTTGTGAATTTATCAAAGAAGAAAAGCGTTATTTGTAGGAGGAAACACTGATTTTCAGATAGAAAAAATATCCTTAAACTGTACTACACTTATATCTAGGCACTCCCTATGAGAATTTGGGTGGAAAAAGATCAGAAGCGTTACGACGTGTTATGGCCGAGCTCAGAAGGCTGTGTAGGATAGCTTTCCTAGCTGTAACACTTTATTCATTTTTAATGTTGTGTTGGTATTTCTAAGATGACCTGGTGTTCATAAGCAACAGCTGCTCAGCTGCAAGGGCTAATGAGAAAATATGGGTGGTTGGGAAGGAAGGAGTGCTGTTGGCAGATACGTCCAACTGCACCTTAGTTGCTTCAGCTGCTCTAGCAGGAGTTTTGTATGCAGAAAAACTGAGTAATGGGTAATTTATATTACGTGTGGTCAGCAGTAGTCAGCTCTACCTGTGGAGGTAAGCTGCTTTTAAAAGGCTGTGTCACTGTGTGGGGATTTTTCTTTATTTTTAGAACTTCCTTGACATTCCCATTCTTTGAAAAGACTATGTGTAATAATAGTACGTGGGTTACTGCTGATTTCTCTGTGTTGGAATAGTTACACTGAGCTGAAAAGGCAACCTGTTTAAATATGTTGTCACTCTGTTCTTCATCTTTCAAGTTGAGGAATTGGGAGCTAGTAGGTCAAATGGGACCTTAATTCTACCTGCCTTACGTTCACCAAGACTGACCAATCTAAGTGAAAAAGGTGTAATCAGTCTCCAAGGACTGTAATGAATGTTAGAATCATAGAATGTTCTTATGAATTAGGTTAGTGCAGCTGATCCTTCACCATCTACAGCATTAACAGGCCTGGAAAGTAAAAGACTGGTCATATGTCAATAATGCTGGTCATGAACAAAACCCTAGACCTTGTTTCAATTCACACAGTTAAGGCTCCTTATGAAGGTACTCTGCAATCTTCCATGATCCTGGGGTGTTGCTCAACTACCTAGAATCAGTCAACTGCAAAAGTGGTTTTACAGCAGAAATGGGCAAATTCTGCACATTGAGTTTGTCAGGGCAGAGTCACTTAATAAACAAAGGCATGCTAGGTGTTAGAATAAAGGTGTGTGTAATGAAACTTGATATCAGGAGTGGTTTTTAAGTGTAGATGTGCAATATTGAAGTTCCCAAGGGACTAGAACACTCCTCTACAGTAATGGAAATGCACCATCAGCCATAGGAATAGTCACAAGGACCGAAAATCAACCCGTGAAATCGGGTAGTCTAGTGTTGTACTCCAAACTGTCTGACTTGCAAAGGCTCAGCTGAGCAAATATTTCCCAATGAATAACTACTTGGACCAAAATGTCAGTATTGTTCTGTTTGTAAACTGTTATGTTCATATTTGCAAATATTGTTACAAAAAGTTGCTTGCAGAAAGATATGTAGAAGCAATTATTATCATGGTAGCATTTGTGGAAAGCAAGTGCTTTTTTGGATAAAACTGAAACCCCAACTCTGAGCATTAATGTCATGAGTTTACTAGAAACAATATCTCATGTCAATTAGTTAATACAACGTGAACTTCAAGTGCTATTTTACAAGCCCATCTATGGGAAAATTTGTGATCAGGAATTTAGAAAGTATTGACCAACAGTATTTCCTGCTTGATTGTCTTCTGGCTTTGGCAGAAAGACAGGAAATTGAAAAAAAAGGATTTTCATTTAAAAATATTTCAGCATTATGTGAGTCTCTTATGGTTTTTTGTTGTTTTTTGGTTTTTTTTCTCAGTGCCTCCAAGTAATAATACCCTGACATTGATGTTTTCTTGAAAATGTATGCAGTGTCACACATTTGGGTTAAAGTTATTTTCTGCCCACATTGTTTAAGAAGTAATTCTTTGCTCAAATGGAAATCAATGGCTCGAGCATACATTTTTGCCCAAAATGACAGTAAAATTTACAATTTGACTTTAACAAGACATTGAAGAGAGATGAATTCATGGGTGGATGAACTTTCAGTCTGCTTGTGCGTATAAGGAGAAATTAAGACCAGCAGATACTGGTGTTAAGCTTTTCTGTTTGATTTGATGATGGTGACTTGCATAACATAGAACAGCTGTTCATTAAATTGTGTAAATATTCCCACAGGCACTGTGTAGACATCTAAGAAGGAAATTATTGCCTCTTGAGTCTTTATTGTAAACCACAAGAAGGGGAGAATTAAAGTGGTCTCCCTTATCTTGCACAAGTGCTACTTAGTCCAAAGTGATCTATAAGAGCAGGGAGTCCTTTTCTTCAACTAGTTCTCTAGGTCTGTATCAAATCAACCCAATCAATGCCTATATCTTTCCAGTGACTCAAGTTGTCTTCTTAAATTTAGGTTTGAGGAAATCTTCACTTATTTAAACATTTCATGCTTTTTTGGGGAAGTAGACCTGCATTTAATGTCTCCATACTTGATTTTGAAGTAAGTTGCTCTAGTTGTCCTTTGGAGGTGACATCATCACTACATACCCTTATAAAAGTCTTTCGTGTAGGCCCCTTTTTAAATTTTTTCCTGTTACTACCTAGCCGAGTTTTGAATGTCAAGTGGGCTTTGGATCTATTTGGTTGAATTTCTGCCCAAGACAGTGTGAATTGGCATTGTGTAAGACGTAACAATCTGAAAAAGATCAGCCAGTATTATGAAAACCTAAACACATACAGTAAGGAAAATACCTAGCTTTTATGGAACAATTCATCCAGTGATTTTTAAAGTACTTGGGAAGAGTTCAGCTCCCTTACCCTGATTAGCCATTCTGTTGAGATGTGCACTGACAGAGTGTATGCCTGTAAAGAATTTGGTTACCTGCATTTGTGTTATTCTGGTGTCTTAGCCTTTTAATTCTTTTGATGTTTGAAAACTCACTTGCTATTAATGTTTGTCGAATTTGCAAGATGTATCAAGCTTCTGAATTGCTGAAATATTTGATAAGGAGCTGTTCTGACTTAACTATTTGTGTTTTCACTTTAAAAATTCTTCAGGGTTTCGGGATCGATTAAGAGCTATTAGCTGTAGAATCAATCCTGCTGTTTGAAAATTTAAGCTACTAGTTGTTAGTTCCGTTCTGCAAGAACTTCTCTAGAATGTCTCTATATTCTCTAGAATATCTCAGTTGTTACCTGTTGGTTTGATTTCATCAGAAGCTGTGCTTTTCAAGTATTTCACTCCCATAAATGAGACAAGGGCAGAGCAGTGTACGTCTTCAGCCTTGTAAAAGCTGAACCAGTGGTTTTCAAAGGGGCTAGCACCTACAAACTGATCTGATGTTGTTTGATGGGCAGACTTCAGACCTGGTTAATTTTTCTTTCATCTATTTTTAAGCTATAAATAAAAGGAAAACCCATTTTAGTTCTTAAATGCTGAATATTTTGGTTTTGTTCTTTTCTGTTATGTTCTGTCACCTCTGCTTGTGATGCAAGGCGATCAAGCTGGAAATTCTGTTTGGTTGTTGTGTATTTATTTTCTGGTGTTGAAAAAAAAGTTAATTTTCTTATAGAAATGCTTGGGTTTAATTCTTGTTTTTCATATTTTTTACTTTGCCTTCAATTGTATGAATATACGATTCTGTCCCTTCAGGATGGAGCACTTCCGTATTTCCAACATCAGCTTTGCTTTTCTTATGTATTTCAAGCCTTTACAATGGTAATGCCTGGCTATGCGACTTTGTCTGTATTTTTAAGATGTTTAAAACGTAGTGTTTAACTCAGAAGAAAATGAATTCTCTAGCAAGGTTATCCTGCATAAGTAATTCTGAAAATAATGTAGCACCATAATTTATTTAGTCATGGCACCAGCTGTGTTTATTTCTGTCACATCTCATGACATTCTGTTTGTACATCTGCCCACAGCCCATGTTTTCCAATCTGTAGTAAAAGCAGCCATACAGATTATGCAGAACAGGGGGGTTTGGGTAGATACCAGAATGTGAATCACAGATAGCAACTTTATGTAGCTCTTGAATGTGTTAATTCATTTTGAATGTGCGAATGGAAGATATGATGGCTGTTCCCTTCAGCAACTTATTTTGTGTATGTTTATGTAACTAATACCACTCCTTTAACTGGGTCCATGCTGGCTCCTGGTTTTCATAGTTGGCTGAGGTGGATACTTAAATCTAATGAGCTTCTTATAAACCTAGAAGAGTGGTTTCTTGTCCTGTTAGCATGAAGTTTGAGAGAACTGTGTTGCAGAATGCTAATGTTAAACATAATCTCTTATCTAGAATAATTCAGTGGAATTCAGTGAGATGCTGAAGCAGTTGTCTTTACTTCTAGCAGCATTGGTACCTAATCTGCCTCTTCTGTTTTGGATGTTGAGAAAGGATTTAACTTAAGTTTCTGCTTCTAGAGTAAATTAGGGGAATATCAGAAAAGATGATGTAGTTATCCAAAAGCAAAAAGGAAACTTGGTTTCTATAATTCTTTCAGGAGGACTAAATTTCTCCGTAATTGTAAACCCTGCCTAATTTGACTTTCATTATAGTATACTAATGCTAGTCTAAAAGACTTAACAGTTGACTGAAGCTTGGTGAAAATAGTAAACGGGAGAATGGAGAGTGAAAAAGCAAAGTTTTATAAACAGCTTTTTCTGAACAGCAATATAGATAAAAAAAATCTTCTGTGAAATGCTTAAAGTATTTTGAAATTAACTGTGAATTATTTTAATGCTAACTTGTGGTTTTACGTGTTTTACATTAGTAAAATGTGACGTACAAAAATGTCATTATTCAGTTTTTCACATGTATTAAAGAATTATTTAATCCATGATTTCCTTACTTGCTTGAAGGCAGTGGAGTAATATAAACAATTGAAGGCTGCACCTTAACAATATTGAGATCTGCTTACAGAAAAAAAAACCCCAAACAAAACACTGAGGGAGATAGATTAGTCTCTGTATTGCCAAGTATGAAATTTGTATGTAGATAATTTAGGTTGCCTAACAACATGTACCTTCAGAAATAGTGCTGCTTAGCATTTTGTGATGTTCCATGTGGAAAAACATGAAAATGGTTTAAGTTTTAGTAAAAAAAAGTACTTACCTGTCCTTCCTTCATGTCAGATAAGAGTAGCCTTTTCGGGCTGATTCATGTATTAAGGAAAATGCTCTTATGGCAAAGTTAATGAAACAAAAGGAATTGCTAGTAAAAAGAAAGACAGTGGAGCCTTGGGGAACTAGAGCTTTTGTGCTAGGCGTTTTGATTCATGTTCCTAAAAGGTCGTCACTATTTCCTTTTAATGTGTGGTTGTGAAAGCTTCATTGCATTACTGTAATTGCATTCATGAAAGGAGTTCACATGCAGAAATTCATCTGCTCAGTGCATCCACTGGACACTGAAAGTATGTGAACTGTCTCATGGAGGTTGAAAGCTATGTAGGGTTCCTTCTTTTGGGCTTTTGTTTTCAGTAGTTTGCTAGTCTTTAGTGTCATCTCAAGACAGGCTTCTGGAGGCCCTTTCAGCACTTGTCAGATGGTCCTGCTTCCAGAAATGCCTGTCTCTCAGAGGCAAGCGTGCCACTGCTGGGGACACTGCTCCAGAGCCGAGGACCCACTCTCACTGTGAAGCTTCAGCTGGGAATAGTATTGAAGATAAGCAAAACTTTCATTTCAGCTTTTAATTGACTGTCATAAGTAAATTCTTGGTACATAAGTCTTTCCTTTATATTCTTTATGTGCATATTTGTCAGATTTTATTGAAATAATTTTATACACAATATTGGAATAATCTGTTACATTAATGCACACCTTAAACCGGTTCTTATTTACACTGATCACAGAAAGACAGAGGAATGAGGACAAATACTTTACATTCACCATCTTAATCAGCATTTTAAGTATAGTTAACCAGCACACATCACACACATCCATATCCGTATTTATAAGAAATGTAGTTGTTTCTAATTGCACACATGAGCATGTGGGTGTCTCCCTTTAAAGAAAAAAAAAAATATTAAAAACATTGAAATGCCATTTCCCCCAGATAACCCAAGACTTACAAAAAAAGGCAAACGGACCGGCAGGTTGCACAATTAATGGTATTGGCCATGGAAATGTGGTGCTTGTGTTTTAACACTTTTGGTCTCTGGGGCACTTTAGAGCATTTTTTTTACTAGTGGCAAGTTTTGAACTCCTATGAAAACTTATTCCTGAAAGTGGCCATGTGTTGTCTTGCTTTGGAAGTGGACCTACTAGACGCTAACACATTTAGTTTAATATTAAGTTGTCTAACAACACAAAATTGCAGCCAAAGGATGCTCTGGATTTTTTTGGTTTTTCAGAATACAAATTAAAAACACATGACTTCCTTTTATGAGATTAAGGCAGCAATGGAGAATATTGTGCTACAATGTACATTAGCTGTAAATAATGTTCTATTCTCCTTTATCACGTTTTTACAGTTATAATCGAAGGCCAACATATTATTGAACTAGACTGGCTGTGACTACAAAATCTTATAATGGAGAAGTAGGTCTTGCGTGATAACCTTGTTACATCAAAGTTGAATTTCTCGCCTTACGATATACACTTATATTCTATGAAAATTAAAAAAACTGGTAAAAATATTAAAATATTTCCTATACAGAGGTACCCTTTTCTAAGGTAAAGTCTAGCCACTGCTATAAAAAGGCATTAAAAATTAAGTAAAACACTGGTGTAAACCAAGTAAATGCTCCCTATAAAGCTTTTATTTGTAAGGCAGATCTTCACCAGACCTTTTAGAAGTTATTTTGAAAATGTACTATTTGGAAATTCTCCCTTTGTAACTGATATTACCCATAGCAAACAACAGCTAAGTCTGCAGATAGGTTCACAGAGTGTGCAACATAAATTACAAATGCAGGTCACCTGCAAATTTGAGGCCTCTTGACAGTGACCACAAAACAACATGAGGCCTTTAAAAGAGAGCCAGCTTAAGGCTTAGGGATTTTCTCACTTCACTGAATTTATTTTGTTCCCTTATTAAAGAAATTAAGCAACTAATCTTTAGTATGTCAGCTAAAGAAACACCTTTAGAAAGGAGGAAAGCAAAGCACAGAGGTGGTCCAGTCTTGCTGTCAGTGCTTAGGCCCAAGGGCCTGTGTTCTCCCCAGGAGAAGGCATGGCAGCAAGGGTTCACTTGTGTGAAGGCCGCGCTGCTGGGCTGAGACTGAGGCCTCTCGGTTTCTCCCCTTCTCAGCTCCCCGCAACCACTTGCATCTAGACACCCCCACGGGCTGAGGAGGCCAGTGTCACTGAACACAGCCATGGGATCTGTGCTACTTCATCTTCTTCCTGTCTGCTGTTTCTCTTTGTGCTTCTGCTGGGTCAGCCATGCAGTGATTGCAGTTTCTCTAAACATGTTCTGGTTTTAAATCGTGAAGGAAAACTGATCAAATTCTCTAGTTAAAAGCAGCTATATTACACTGTTAGGCTTTTCTGCTGGTTGAGACACCTTTATCAGCCATTTAGTTTTCTGTAGTAGTCTCTGATTCATGCAGGTTCATCTAAATTCAGTCTCAGGGAGTGAGCAGCACCACTGTACAAACTGATCACCAGCTGAGGGTCTTGGTTCCACATTGATTTAATTTTTGTTAGGAACCAGGTGCAAAAATCAGAAATTTTTTTGGCCTAGGGAAAGGTTCTCAGTGCCTGGCATGGCTTACAAGTCCTCTCATTCTCCAGCTAAGCTTGAGCAGGCAAACCCAAGTAATTGTCCATGTAATCACAGCTAAGGAACACGTGCGTGCCTGTTTGGGCAGTCTGAGCAAACTTGGCTGATGGTCAGCAAAAACTGGCCTTTGGAAACATGGATTAGAGGGGGGCAAGTGCTTGGTGAAAGATTCCAAATGAAGTCCAAGTTACAACAGACTGAAATGCCTGAACAAAAAACTACTTTCCACAGCGCAGGAATACTGACACGTGGATGTTTGAGATACAACTGTTCTCTGTATATGATCCTCTCTGAAACTTAGTGATGCAAGGTCACAGATGTAACAGGGCTTAACTGAAGGCCTAACTTCTGTAAGTTAAGTTCTAAATGCTGCTTTTTCAGACTGTTTTACAGTGTCCTGTACTAGTGTACCTTCTTCCTAAAGGAACCCAGAATGTGGCTGGCTTTCTCATGTACCAGCTAATACTAGTCCAGTAAAAGAAGATTTGTAATAATCCAGGTGTCCAAGCAGCTCACAGATTCATTCCTATATGGTGATTTTTGGCCAGCTTTACTTAAAATATTCCATATGCTACTTTCAGCTTCTATATAGAGAGGGACATAATAAGGTCACTTCGGGGTCCTGTTTCTGGCAGTTTACCTTCATCTTCTAACAGCTTAACTTTCCACTGATAAGCCAGGTCAGCCTCCACTCACCAACAGGAACATGGGGATGAGAGAGAAGGAGGTAGACTGAAAAAGGTAGGAAGGTAGACTTTTTCTTTGGAGGAGACTTTCTGGAGGTGTTTCCAGAAGATCTGTCTCTGTACTATGGCCAAAAGTCTGCAGACTTGTTCAAGGATCTAATCTGAAACAGCATGTTGGCATTTAAATTAAGGAGATTGAGTTTTTGCACATGAGCTGATCTGTGGAACATAGGTGTCCTTAGCCCTGAGAAAATAACATGTATAGAACAAACATCCTACTTTACTGCTCGCAGTGCACACATAATTTCTGTAGGTAGATGATATACTGCCATCTGTTGAACTGTGATAGCTGTCTATGTCGAAATCCTTCAGGGCCATTTTGAAATGTTTTAACAGGGCACTGCAAATAAAACATTTGTAAATCTCATTTCTTTCAGAATTGTTGATCTGCAGTTTACATTTGGTTCATAGGAAATAAATTCTTAAATGTTTGCCAATGCCTTGTGAGACTTAGTGAATCAGTCCAGGGTGTGAATGAAAGCTACCTCCTCACCCAACAGCCAGCATCTGCTAATTAATGCTCTATGAATCAGAAGAACTACACAAGAGGCATTAAAAGCAAAAGAACTTTCTACATGGCCTCCTACAACCTAACAGTACAAAATAAACTTAATTCTTGTCAAAACAATAGCATAAGAAGTGGATGTATATACAAAATGTTTGGGCTTGACCTTTTTAAATAATAGCATTTAAATGGTATTTTGCTGAGAAGAAACGACCAATTATAGGAAATTTCCTCTGGGAAAATTGCATACAACATACATTGCACGTGCAGTTAGGGAACATGTACAATAGTAACAGACAAGTAGTTCTCCTACATTCTATATTTAAAATATCATGTTTGATGCTGGATTTCCTGCAAAATCCTTCACTATGGCAAGATGTCTTTCAAGTGTTGCCAGGGTGTGTGCCTCAGGACATGACAGAACACAAGGAGGACTGACAAAAAAAGATATGGTTCAAACAGGGACTTAACACTAAATAGCACTAGTGCTTTTTGGACTATTGCCCAGGAAAGACCCTCTGTTTCTACCAGAAATCTAAATCCCTGGAGGTTTAGTAATTTAGCTTTAGAACAGTACCAAACATATGAAGAATTATCCTGTTGAATGACAGCAGGAGGGGTACAAAGGAAATGGGGGATATCTTTCCCTGGCTCTAACTAACTTTCTGTGGCTTGATGAAACAACCTGGATCACAGGCAGGTCTTTCTCACTGTCAGGAAGAGAGGTCAGAAGAGATGCTAACGTGGGACAGCTGCTTCCTTTATCGGATCTGAAAAAGGCTTTCAAGAACATCTTTTCTAGAACTGTCAAATGAGCTATTTAATTGCCTCACTGAATTCTTCTCACTGGCTTGTTAACAAAACAGCCAATATAATTAGCAAGCAGGTGATACTGCATCTTGAACAGCTTCTATCAAAAATTTTCTGCTTTTGGAAGTGGGCTGCCTACTCCATTGGCATATACTTGCCATCCCACGGGCTATCTGGGAGAGCTCCATTCCCCAGAGTGGGGGTGTTCCCACAATAGGTACAGCTGAGGGAAGGAGTGAGCTGCTTGGCTGAAAATTCAAGACTGAGTTACAGGAAGATTTGCAGTTAAACCACATGGGTAATAAGGACCTGACTGGGTGACTTTTAAATTACTTGTTTCCTTAAACTGCGGGTGGTTGAACTGAAGCTTAACTTAGTAGTCTTTTATATTTTCTATGCTTAAAATGCATTTGGGAGCTCAAAGCAGGTGCTTAAAAGGAGCTAGCTGCGAGAGCTGTGGCTTTATACAGGACTGTCTGAACCATATCACTGAGTGGAAGAATATAACCTGGCCTTCACAAAGGTATTTGTCATTCGAATGAATGCTAGTTTGTCTCTAATGGCATCACTTACTGTCCAAGAGGCATGAGGTAGTTGAGCATCTTATTCTGTGGAGAATTGAAGACTGTGTTTATCTCTGGGACACAAGTAGTATTATTTTGGGGGAGACTTCTTTTGGGCAATGTCTTGAACTTAAAGCCTAGCTGAGCAGTCATGCAATGTGTATTATTTTTCCTTCTCATTTGGGCTATTTTTGGTAATAAGATTCCCGCTTTCTTTTATTGGCCTATTGTCTTCTGTATAGACTGCAAGTTCTTTGTCTCTAAAACCTCAAAACAAGATGGCAATAGTGCAACGGAATCCTGAGCTACAAATACTAGGCTAAGCCAAAGAAGTTATGCAGTAATAGAAATAAAAATAATGTAGTAGGCGATTGCCTTGGGAGCTGGTATTAAAAATACAATCAAACCCTAACACGCTGGGTAAAGCTGATTTCACTCCCGTGTTAAGATAGCTTCGCTCTTATTTCAGAGCAGAGCTGTGATGAAATGTAACTTCTCTTGCCTGGGATTTGCTATATGGATGGTGGAGATGGGGTGTGACATAAGTGAATGCTGGTGCAGGTTATCAGCCTTTCTAATCATGAGCAAACCAAACAATATATAATGTGACAAGCTATTAAAGCTCCACATTAAAGAGCCCCCAAGAGTTTCAAAACTTGGTCATTATATCTACACTAAGAAGCTTTTGAGCCATGCCAAGCCAGTGGCTGAAGCAGCTGTATTATTGAAAAGTAAGCTTTTTAACAGTGAAGAAAGTCTGATGTGGTATAGCAAACAATAAAAATGGGATTAACTATGAAGTTGGTGGGATGGCTTTTTTGAAGCTCTCAATGTATTTGCACTGTCTAGCCTCTTACGTAATTACAGAACTAGAACTGCAACATTTGAAATTCCTTTATTACTGAAATATATTTAATAACAGGATTTAAACAGCTATCAGACATCAGCTGGGCCACAAAATATTACTACCGTTGTAATTAGAAGAAAATATCCCTTGGGTTTAAAACCCTGTTTAAATAAAACTATTTGTCACAGAGTCTCCTTAAGAAAAGGGCAATACTTGATAACATTTCAAAGTATCGATTGTGCTGGAGGAAAAGGATGAATAAGAAGAGAAATTTCCCTTCCATTATTTTGAACAGAAATCAATGTTAAATTGAAAAGGCCAAAATCACTGGGCTATTTTAAAGAAGAACAAAACCCCTCAACAAATATTGTTTTATAAATAAAAAGCCCCATCCTTTAAATGGTCTTTTTAAAAGAGGAAGCACTACAGTTAAAAGACAAACTGAATTGAATGGATAGAGGCAGACAAATTCAGAGGTAAGGTCCAGATATAAACTCTGGGCTAGGTTCAGCTAAGCTACTGCCTCTGAAAATTACTGTGGATCTAGTGACAAATAAGTACAAAAAATAACTCAAACCTACTGAATCTAGTGATCACTGGGAAGATACTACAGTGGTAAGTGACCACAGAATAAGAACAGCACCCAAATTGCAGTTTGTTCTGTATCTTCTACCTTGCATAATACTACCAAAGAGAAGAGCTGGAATTTTTAGGGTCAAATATGCCTAAAATATACTTCTGAATTATTCAACATAATCATACTATGTTTTGGTAGCTGAATCCAATTAAATTATAGTAATAGCATGTTCACAGCAGGAGAATAAAGTCAAAGTATGGTATTTTGGTGCCTCTGGGTAGATTATGTAATACTAAAAATTATTCTGTCTTCCTCTGTGTTTTACATATGAAGTATGGGCCATATGATAAATCCAGGGAATATATTGCTAAGTACAGTGTGATATTAAAATGTATCCTGTACTTAGTAGCTGTAACAGGAATTCTGTTCCTGCTGCTCTTCAGCTTGTGTTATTAAACTGGACAGAAAATGGCATGGACATACACAACAAAGACAACCTTCTTCACCAAGAGAAGAAACTAATAACAAACCACTGAAAATGAAGCACTGAGTCTTCACTTCAGAAGAATGCAAACTCATATCCCAAAGGATAGTATGGCAAGAAAGCTAATGACATTAGTACATAGTTAAAATTGCTCTTTCCTCATAACTGTGATACACTTTTTCCTTAGATCTAAGAACGTTCAAGTGTTGTTGGTTTAAAATAGGTCGTGGCATGAATATCTGAAGTAATTATTACTGTCAGAAAAGTTTAATTCACTTCTTCACAATAAAAGAGCATTTAACTTATGTTGATTGATTTTCTTCTCTGCTCCTCCCTCCTCCACTTCTGCCAATAGCAAAACTCACAAGTTTTGGTCATGTAGGGATCTCATGGCACCAAAGGATGGAAGAAAAATTAAACGGAGTCCTTAAAGATCATTTTGAAGCCAAGTAATAGTAGGGAGGCATTGAGAACAGAGAGCAGATGTCTTCCCTCAAAGAGTCAGTGGATAAGCTCTGAGCTAGCCTGGTCCAAGCATAATTGAGGGAGCTTTGAATTTGACTTTTTTGTTTTCTCAGTTTAGCTTAACGTGCTGGCTTTTTCCTCAGCTTGTTTGTTGTCATATTGTTAGCCAGTGTTGAAGCTGTAAGGGAACAGAAGTAGTTGTTTAATAACATTGTTGATTCAAATGATGTCAGTGAGAGGTTTTAAATACATTGGTTGACAAATCCAGAGTTACAAACAGGTTCAAAATAACAGCTTAGAACTGAATTTCTGTGGATCCCAGTTTGCAGTGAGAAATATGCTGAATATAAAAGCTATTTAGTGAGCTCTCAGTTCAGTTTTAAAATCTAGATCTGCCAAGCGTATATTGGAAGAAAATTTCTGTACTTGTTTGGTTCCTGTAGTCAGTGTTTTGTTTAACCTCTCTGAACAAAGCACTAGCTACGCTTTAGCAGTACCAAAGCTATTTCTAGCTGTTTGTTGGAGACCACAACAAATTACTATGCCCGAGTGTTTGGCATGTTTTGAGATATCATTAGGAATTTACTTTTGAGTACAGTCTTTTCTAATTTCTGTGAAATTTATTTGCTTCCTTTTTGCCATTATAGATTTGGGTTCAGAAGATAAGTACTGTGTTGTAATGTCTGTTTAGTCCATTTGCACAGGAACATCTGCCTCTGGAAAAATCAACTTATTACAGCTGGAACATTAAATCTTCCGACAACTGAGGGCAGGAATAAGGGAAAGAGAAGGCAGGAAGAGGTGCTATACTACTGCTTATTCTTGGCCACATCAAATAAATTATGGTCATAAATCAGGATGCCTTTTCTTCCTGCTTCCATTCTGCATCCTATAAATCTACACTTGGATTATTTCATTTAAAATTCAAGATTACACTTCAAAAAGCATTTTTCAGAGTAAGCAAAAGGCAAAATTTATTTTTTTTAATACCAACATGCAAACCACCACTATAAAATCTAGGTCATGTTTTGAGGTGGTGTGCATAATTCTCGTTGCTTTCAACTTTGAAGACAGAAAGTGGTCCAGCATGAATGCTGATAAGTGTAACAAGCTTCATATTTGCATCCTTTTTATCTTCTACACAAAGGACTTTATTTCAATAAGCTCATTTTATTTGCTAAAAGGAAAGCACTATTTGGAAACCTATAGCATATTTTTCATGGGTGCTTAAGAAGTTTCCAGCAGTGTTTTCAGTCAACTGGAAGCCTGTGGGGAAAGCCTCTCCCACATAACCTAGCACATAATTTCATCACAGCCATTGTGGCTAAGCTCTGGCACTGGTTATTTGTTTTGCTGTTTTCCATGTGTTGTGGTACATAATTGAAGTTTAGGAAATGTGACTTCAGATTGCTGTGCAATAACTGAGGGAGAGGCTGTGACTTGTTTAAATGCACGTGATAGTTTGAAACTACCTTTGTGTCTTGGTGAGTTCTCACCGTATTCAGATACAACCTAAAATACTGGATTTAGGTGATCTATAAAACTGAGGGTTCTGCTTAGGCAAAGAAGCAAGGTGCTAAAAGCTTTCCAAGAGTTGATGCGTATGGTACTAAGCCTCCTGTGTCTTCTCATGCTAGCAGAAATAAAGAACCACAGACCTGCAAATGTATCCACAATGAGGAGATTGGTGCAAACCTGTAATTGTTGCTAAAGGCAGGAAAGGGTTGGTATCAGGAGAGGAAGCGTAGTGAAAAGAGTACAAACCTTAAACTGCCTGACATTTCCTTGGGCCACCAGTTGGTGCTCGTTTTCAGGTGTGATGCAGTAAGCTAGTCTCTAAACCAGATGGGAAGAAGAGGAAAAGTCAGCCATATGAAGTAGGATTATGTCTGTAATCCCCAATCTATAATGGGGAAGTAGCATGAACTTTATTTAAAGCGGTAACTTAAATCTTTAATATCACTGCATCGTGTGTCTTTAACTTTGTTGCTGAGAGAACAAGCTTATTGTAAGCCCCTTGGTATTAGCCTTTAATATAAGAAGCAACAGTAGAAAGTTTATGCAAATACGAAGTCCAAATATTTAGCAAGTGCATATGGAAAAGAACGTGAGGAACAAGTTGGTATCGCACACTTTACATCCCCTAAATTCACACTCTTCTGTTAGTGCTGTAATGGGGTTGCCCAGTCCCAGTGGGAGAGGAAGGAAGTGCGGACCATTTCCCAGCTCATCTGCCTTGTCTACCCTGTGCTGTGCCGTTTGGGATCACGTAGAGATTTTGGTTTATCATGAACTTTCAACCAGTTTGAGTTCCCATTAGACTAGGAGCATACTTTCTCCACATTTTTAAGAGCCACAGTTTAGGGCATCTTATCCTACGATAGTTATTTAGTGGTAATATACTGGCCTTTTGCTTTATATCTCAGGGGGAAAGCAGAGAGTTGCTGTTTACGGGAGCTGTAAGAATTTGCTAACACTACAAAATGAACAAGAAAATGTGGTTCTGGTCAAAGCCTTCTACATCCCAATATCAGTTAACTTGTGTGAGCTGGCAGAAGTCTGTTGGGCCAGTGCAAATTATTCTTTGACTTTTAGTAGAAAATGGGTTTGTAAACCCCTAGGAAGAACCAAACAAAGGGCCTATAGAATTGCTGGAAATGAGAACTAGAAACTGTGCACAACACTGAGATGTTGGAGCTGAGGAGAACAGTGTAGGTGAAGAGGAGTTCCCACTTTGGGGGTGCCCTTCTGAGGTGAACATCAAATGAAGGGACTGTAGTGTTTCAGAAACAAGATATTTATCCCTTTGGGTCTGGGTTTATGAAGCCGGATTAAGTAGTGCAAGATGCTGCTGTCTAGTACCCTGATGTTTTCACTGAAGTACTTAAAAAGCATCAGGCTACATGAGACTATAAGCAGTGCCTATATCTGAATTTGCTTGATTTTCAGATCTATTTCAGCAGTTTGGTCTGTGTTGAATGTTAAGTTTCTTCAAGCATTCTGATATTAGTGATGAACATAATAGAAAGATCTGCATTAATTCTAGCCTTGGCAGAATGTTGAAATAATTCCAGGAAATAGAGGATAAGGGTATGAAGTGGCTGCTGTTAAAGGCAGAACTCTGGGCTAAATGGATCTGTTGCTGTGATTCAGTAAGACATTTCTTCTGTCCTTCCTGGATGTTCATTAACTGGACTAAGGCCATCCTGAACATAGGGCTCCTCTGGGGTCACGTTCCCCCCTCCCAGCATGTAGAAATACATTTAGGGACTCTTCTAAATGTAAGATGGGAGAGCTCTGAGGTCCCTTTGTACATCTGCTAGTTTACAACACTCCAGGGTAGAGTGATAAAGCTTATCTTGGACTGAACTCTGCTTAGGTAGAACTGCATAAAGACCATACCTCAGAGCTAAATATGCAGATGCCATAATTTGTATCTTGTTGTTGTTAATAAGGAAAATAGAATCTCATCAAATGGATTAATTGCATGCATCAAAAATATTTTTCCAGAGTTATTACGGTGCTGTGTGGAAAGCTAATTTCTGTCTAGAAACTCAAACAGGTTGTGGTAATCCTGCTTCAGAACTCCGGGCCACCTGACGCTTAGATCCAAAAGGCAGTAAATTTTGGGAATAAGAGAAACAATCTGCCAACTCAGGTTCAGACATTTCATTGCATATGAACATTTCATGACATTTTATTAGCGTTCCACTTACTTCTTTAAAGGTCCCACGCACATTCATAAATTTATAGATAATATAGGCAGGCACAAGTATCATTGAAGATAATGCTATTCCCCAGCCAATGCGATTCGCCCAGAGAGGGAAGGTGTAGTCATCGTAGGTCAGAGGTTTGAAATTTATTATGCTGACTATCACGACGAACTAGGGAAGGAAGAATAAAATGAACCACAGTGTTGAGATGAGGATGGAAAACTTATTTCCTGTGCTTAATTAGGAAGTCACCCTAAGGTTTATTTCACCCCAGCTTTACCATTACCTTCATCCTATGTACTCCGTGTCTCTTACTGCTTAAACGGTTGAAGCTCTTGATGCATTTCCTAGTATTAATAGTTCATTTTAGCTACTATGGACACAGATTATTTGCAATTTTGTTAGGAAGACCAGGTGTCTGTCTGCTACTACCTCATTTAAACTAGTAAACTAAACTAGTGTTACAGATATAAAAATGGGATTCTGTACTCAAGAAAAACCTCTACAGGTTCTCTTGGTTTTCCTTTCTTTGATTCCCAGAGGCATTAGGCTTCATTTAGAAATTTTGTACCCATTTTTTTGACTTGGTTCTCTGGACTTATATACTCTGCTCTATATATCAATCTCAAATTAAGAGTATTTTCAACCTAGGGTTTCAAAGACTATACAAGGAGAGTAATGGTGTGGGTAAGGAAGCTGATGGTGTGAAATCCAGTTAGAAAAATAATAATTCCATTCTGAGATTTTTCTTGGAATGATGTACGTAGCCACAGACTCCATGGGGAAAAAACTTCAAGAAGATGGGCTGTAAGAAGGTAAATTATATTTACTTTTCCCCTTTAAATCAAGACTTTAATGTCCATGTTGCCTTTTAGAAAATTGAGAAGCTATAACAAAAATGCCCAATGTCCTCTACTCAGTGTGGTATCATTTCCATGGTGTTTTAAATATATTGATACCCAGGATTTAAGTTGGTATGTTCCAAGTTTAGTACTTCTAGATGGAAAAAAATGTGCATTGCAATGGCTGAAAGATGCAGTACCTAGAGATTTTCTGATTCTTGTGTTTATAGGCTTCAGTAGGAAGGTATTTGGGCTGTCTCACCAAGAAATCTTAAGCTACCTGAAGGTTAGACTGACAATCACTTCAGCTTTCCCTAGCTAGCTTGATAGAACTCTCACTTTGTAAAACATACATTTTCAGTGGTCTCCTAATGTTCAAAACCTTGCAAATACTTGGTGCAGTATTTTTCCTTTCTACTTGAGTGAGCTTGTTTGAATCACTGCAGTATATAGTTCCATTCCAGCTTCTTTGTAGAACAGTGTTTAAATTAATATATGCTTGATAGGTTCTTACTGATGAATTAGGGCCAGAAGCTTTTATATTAAAAAAAATTACATGTGGATCCGAAGGCTGTCATAAAAGCGTAACCATTGTATCTTTGGAGTGCCAGTACTGCTTTGAGAATGCTCAGCTTTAATGCAGTTAATAGTCTCCAAAAATCAAAGCAAGGTCAAGTTTCCCTATTATTCATCCTGACCTTTTGATTTACAAATATGCATAGGAAAAGGTCCCAATATGAAACGGAGTTTAGTTCTGATCTAACCTTTACACACAGCAACCAAATTCACACTGGGATTTCTGCCCTGCACCCACCCCCCAATGTAATGAAGCACTTCTCTTTTTTTCACATCAGGCAGCTGACAAGGTGTGTCTAATACATCCCTTCAGTGTCTCATATAGCTAATTACTGCCTGTAATAGATTAGATTTTTTTAAGGTATCATTCCACAATTCGGGGATCTTGACGTCCTCCAAAGGAAAATAAATTCTTGCTAACGCAACCTTTTATCCCTGGCTAGTTTATTTTCCCAACAGAATGATTTGTGTTTAATGTGCATAGATGGGGGGGGGGGGTGGTGGTGGTCACAGGGAAGACACTGCATAAGTGTTCACAATTGCCTTAGGAAACCTTCTTTCTTTTAATCTTGCTGAAGGAAGGAACAGAAGATGACCATAGCCAGAATTAGCTTTTCTTTCACAACAACTGAGAAGAAAGAATTAAATTGGAGTGTCTTCTATTCATCCTGACATCATCAGGCACAGCAATGGGTATCTTGCTCTATTGTATATTCTAGGGAGCAACATACTAGTGTTCTTTCCATGATGAAATAATTACAAAGACTTACCAGTAAAAAAGCAGGGCTAACAAATTTCCAGCACAATCTCCAGTAGAGGCCTGGCTTGAAGCCCATCATTTGTTGAATATCTTCACTGAATCTGTCCACACCTAGAAGGGATGTGAACATCAGACTGGAGTAAATCGAAATGATGAGATGCTGATGCTGGCACACCCCAAAATATCTGCTCTTTCAGAAAGCAGACCTGAATGACTTCTAAATCAGACGACACGTAAGATAACCACTCTGATCTCCTCCCAATGACTAGATGTGCCTTTGGCAGTACTGTACCCAAGTCTTACGTGCCTCTGAGCACTTAAGGCCTGTTGCAAATAACATTACCATTGAAAAGCAGCATTTCACAAATATCTAGAATTTAAGTTGTGAATGGAACACAATTTATTTTTTTTTTTAATAGTTGTGGACTTTTGTAACCTAATTACACAATTGTAGGTTACTGGTGTAACCTAATTACACAATACTATTATACATACACTGAAGACCCTTACTTAGACTACTTACTGATAATGATGTAGATTCATATGATACTTAATTTATCAAAAGAGGTGTATTTGTTCTCTTAAGGGCATACTTCTCTTTCGGTGTTCCACTGAATACCACAGAATGTTCATTGTATCCATGACAAATGTAATTTCACCTTTTATCACCTAGGAACTAGGGAGATGCTTTTTCTGTTCAGTGTTAATGGTGCAAAGCTACATCAGTTAGAAACAGGCGGCCTTTTTTAGAGTATCCTGCCTGTGTTTCAGAAAATAACAATCTCAACTAGAAATATCCAAAATTGATACCGCTGTATGCATCTAAATATCTAGTAATATAGCTGTTGTAGATACCTGAGAAGATACATGATCTGTTCATGTGAGTAAAAACCAAGAGTAGTTAGAAATTTTACCTGCTGTGGTAATTAAGACAGCAGAGGATACCATGAAAATCATTAAATTAAAATATAGATCAAAGTCAATCTCTGCTAATTGTACCAGAAATATTGAATATGGGCTTAGAAATATGGATGTCTTGATTGCTTGATTATTATCAAAACCTTGATAGTAACAGACAGTATTTCAGTGTAAGACTTTGTATTACCATGCAAGAAGTAACGTACAAGATTTCTATTGTCAGGAGAACTATATAACAGTATTCGCTTCAAAATCATTCCAATGTTAGCTACCTGCAGTGGGATTCACTGCAGTGCAGAGAAATGGAGGTACCAGAACAACGTATTTAACAAGTGACATAACGGCCAGAGGGGAGCAGAGCTGCAAACAGCTAGTTCTCAGTCTTTAATATCCCTTGCATCCATCTAGTCTGAGATTTTCCATGTGTGTGTTGCTACATGTGTGTGTATTTAATACTTACGTCAGCTGGAGTATTAATAGCTATAAAATCAGTGTAAATAGTGGCAGTAGAAATCTCTTCCCACAGCCAATGCAGAAAGGAAGATCCTCTGACCTTGTTGACTCCCCTTCAGAAACACTATCTAGACTGTGGCTTCAAAATCCCAACAGATAATGCTGCACAGGTCAAGGTGAAACCAAAAAAATCTGCTGTCCTGGATTCTTCAGGACATATGAAATTCTTTACCAGTGAATAAGGAAGAAATAGCATTTCGGTCAGTGGCTGTTAATTCCTTATGAGTTTTACACAGCTAAGTAAGTGTTACGAATTCTGTGTCTGAATATGTTAGGAAGCACTGCACAAGTACAATGTGCTTGCTGGGAGTGGCACTAGTCTGATCTAGCTGAACAGTTTAAATCATGTGCAAGGATATCAAACTGTCTGTATGTAAGAAATTATTTTTTTTTTTACCCTAGTAATATAAATTTACGTCAACTCTCATGCTTTCTGAAAATAGTGTAGTCTTCAGTGGGACACTTTCCATCTACAGTATTTACTGGAACACTTTTTTTGCATTAAGTAATTTACTATCATTTACTATGCAAAGCAAACATGCATTTTATAGTGACTGTAAAATGTCTGTTCGAATGGTAGTTTTTTCCTAGTTTATTTTTCTTAATTGATTGTATTCTGGTTGGACTCAACCAGGATGAGGTATGTTGCAAAAGATTAAGCTCGTGCTATTTTCTACACTATATTTTAGAATAGGATGATTATTGCCGATAGAAAAATGGTGAAAAAATGTCTTTCTCAGTTTTCTTTAAAAAAGAAAACAATCCCTGATTTTTTGGGCTCCCAGAGAACTAGTTGTCTCTAGTGCAATCTGTCATGTCAGACTATTAGTTTGTAATTTATTATACTTGATATGTTAGAAAATTTGCTTCTAATTCTGAACCCCTTTAAGTAAACAGCAGAAATGCAGCTTTTTGCCATAAACATCCATTCATTAGAGAGGATGTATAGTTTACCATAATTGTTTTTCTTCATGTGGATCACTTCAGCAGGATTTATTTAATGTATTTAATGTAAATAATTAGGATAGCTTGAGTTAGTCCTTTATATGCAGCCAGGATGTAACATATTTATAAGGTCTGGACATTTGAGTGTAAACTTCTTTGATTTCCACCCCTCCCAATATTATGTACAAGTAAAGAAAAGTAGCCAAAAGGATCTGTGAATGCTCTTTAAATTTAATCTAATTCTATTTGCAGTGCCTTCTGTGAACTTTAAAGTGACTGAATTTCAACTGCTATGAATACTGAGTGAAATTTATCATTGTGCAGAAGGTCAAAGACAAGGGCTAGATATCTCAAAAAAAATTATTTATAGGTTTCCAGAGCTCAAAGAGTGCTTGGTGTTCAATTCCTACTGAAAATGGGGGATAAGTAGGCCATGCTCTCAGACTGCTTTTTCAACAGTGTGCTTTTTCGATACTATATATTTTCAAATAACCATTCCAAGAGTCAACCTGTAAAATAGAACACTGCTATAACTACAGATGATTGTACCTGTAGGGCTTCCTTTTTCCCAGTTCTTCAAAGCCTTTACCCAGTTTTGGTTGGGGTTTTTTTGTGATTCTATAGGATAAACTGAAACTGTGGGTGACTCGTTTAGTTACAGAAGGGAACTGGTTTTCAACAAACAAAACTCCAGGTGACATGCTGGAGACCTGGTGTTGAATATGGATATCATCTCCTTGCTTTTCCAGTGAGAAACAAGTAAGAGATACTTAGAATTTATTATCATGTCTTGGTTAAACACATTGAACCCAAAGAGAATTTCAGTGTAATTTCTGAACTAATAAACACTGCAGCTGCCTAAGAATGTCACCACTCTTAATGGTCTATTAAATAGCACAGACAATTTGGCCTGTTCTCTATGTGCATAATACCGTGTTGTTGAGGAATTAAATCAATATGCATAAAAGAACAGGTTAGGAAGAAAGTGAGAAGCAGGTTTGGCTATAAATGCGAGTTACCCTCCTTACATTGGGACATTCTTCCCTTGCCTCAGTGGTGCAGAGATCAGAGTTCAGATAGAATGAAAGTACCTCCTGCCCTTGCTGGTGCTAGAACTTTGTAGGTCATTTTGCTGTATAGACTCAGCCAATGGCTTTAGAACCACTCACTTGCACAGAAGCCCTTGAGCAAGTTCTGGCCCTGAGGTGAAACTTGCTTAGTGGTCATAGCTCAAATAATTTGTGGGCATGTTTCCAAAAAGTAGTGTCATAGCTCCAACAATCATTTGGATCTCTACATCCAGTCTTTGTGTTGTTTTCCTCTCCTGTCTCAACTGTGTGATGGACAGTATTCTTTTACACGCCTGGTAGCTTTTTGTGTTAGTGGGACAATCGTCCGTTTTCACTTAGAATATTCATCAGAGGGATGATATCAGGGTTGCACAAGAGGAGAAATGGTAACAAGCTAGCAGTCATAACTAAAATACATCTGTATAATAAACCAAACTAGCTCTCCCTTCTCTTGCATATAGAGTTGGCCTTTGTAAGAAGAAACTTCACAGTAAGCAGTCAGAGGTATAATTTGAACTAAGTTTTCATGGCTTTGTTCTGTGCCAAAATGTCAATGCTTGCCTTCAGGCTGGCTTAATATTTGACTGGGTCATTAAAGCAGCTGGGGTCTATCAGAAAAAAAGTAGCAGACAAGGCCATGTCAGATTTAATCAGTTTAAATAGCTCCCGGGGCTGTACTAAGTTCTTCATAAAGCAACGGGTCATACTATAAAAACATCTGTTGGCTGCTTAAGACAAATTTATAGATACTTTTCCAGTTGTGGGGAGGCAGGAGGGAGAAAAGAAAGGCTGATGAAGGCCAGAAGGTGCAACAAATAAAATTTGACTAACCTTGGCTTAGTCTGTGAACCACATACAAAGCCTAGCTATTGTCAAGTGCAGTAAACGCTATTTTAATAGTAGCAGAGAATAACTTGCCCTTACTAACTGAAGAATATTTTTATCCCTCTGCGTCCAAGCTAAGCTATGATGACTCTTCTGCATTCATCTCTTTTACAGGGACTAAAGACAGTTGTCAGTGAAATCTAGTGTCTGTGCTGTTCTGAGAGAACAGTGTATGAGCTGCCAGTGCCATGCTGATGTTGAGTGGCAGAATTAGTGTGTTAAAGCTAAAAACTATTTCTTTAGTAGACTGAACAGCTTTCTGCAGAATGCCATTCTTTTGTATCACTATTCATCACCAGTTTTTAACTGCAAGAGAGTTTGACTAGAAGAATATGGTGGCACAGAACAGATGGATAAATTAGTGGCTAAGGGAGGTAAATGGCAGTAAGAATGTTGACGTCTAAGAAATCCTGAATCCTGTGTTAACTCTAAACACTATCTCTGAATAGAAATGAAGATGATTTTCAGAGAACAGCAATCTTATTGGGAATCAAAGCAGATAGTTCAGTACAGATTTAAATAGGAAAAAGATCTGCAGGCTGCTATGGTAGTGAAACATGGTAATAATGAGAAGAGTTGTGACCAGAAAGTATGAGATGACAGTTAAGAGATCAGGAAGGAAAACAAGAGCTCAAGAAACGTGGTTAATCTAGCAGCAAGCAATTTCAGATATAACTGACACTTAGGACTGTTGCAGTGTGATGACTTGTTTAAGACCTAAGATTCAAAATCCTATTGCTGTATTTGGAGAAAATGAGATAGTCTTTTTTGGGTCCTTATTATTTTTCTATCCCTATATGTGACAATGTGAAGAATTGATAGCATTCTTCCCAAAAGAAAATCACTTTCAGTGTTTCTTTAGCAAGATATGCCTAATTCAAATGAAATAAGGACTTTTTTTTTTTTTTTTTTCTGCTTGATTTGGTCATTTAACAGCACTTTGTAATTTCAGCTTTTCCAGAGGTGGCATCTTCTCCAGTGAATAGGTTTGAGGCTATGAATGGCCTTATGTTGGTATATGATAGGGGAAACTTCGAACTCTGGGTGAGTGCTAAAACATCCAAAGACTCCTCTAGGTTGAGGGCATAGGTGGTAAAGGGAAATGTGAAACACTGACTTCAGATATTTAAAAACACCTCATGTATTAAATGCTGAATTAGGGATGGGAAAAGCACACAAAGACCAGATACTATCTCATAACTTCATAATCAGAGGTTTAGCGGGCTATATGTATAATCTAATCTATATATATGTATAACCTAATATTCAAATAATTGTACTGTAAGCAATATTCTGTTCAACCTTTTTGTTTCACTCCTTTGGTAGAAGTAGTAGTAGTAGTATTCCACTTTGTCAGTTATAGTAGCTGTGCTTTTTTGAGGATTATTTTTTGTGGATTTTTGTTTGTTTGTGTTGCTTGGCTTTTTTTTGTTGTTGGTTGGTTTGGTTTTGTTTGGTTTCTTGCTTGGTTTTTTTTTTTCTTGTGTTGGTTTTTTTTTTTGGTTTGGTTGTGGGTTTTTTTTCCTTCTTGGTGAAATTAGATGACACAAGACACTTCACAAGACTGTGAAGTTCCTCTAGGCTAATGACTGAAATCAGGCAGACTCAGTGTCTTGCTGTGTTGCCAAAGCCAGTGTTGTAGTGGAAAGCACAACTTCAATTTCTTGGTATTTCATGGTTAAGGTTATCCAAGTGCATTCATATGTGTTCAAAGCAGTAAATGGCACCCTTTGCCATCATTGTGATCATTTATACAGGGGGAAGAAAAGAACTTTTTTCTTCTTTCCAATGGAACTTGTATATCGATTATCTTGCTTTCTAGTTGTTGCTTTAGGGAGGAGAAAAGTATTAAAACCCAATAAGGCCCGGGAAATTCTTTAATAAGCTGGACACCTCATCTGAGATCTGACTTGAATTGTGAGCCATATTTTTTTCAGGGTACTGCAGCACATTGATGCACTCTGGGTGGCACACAGTGATTACAGCCTAGTGCCAGAGCTCAACTCAATAGTCCTAAAGCCTGCCATATTGGGCACAAAGCAAATTACTGCACTCTTTTGGTGGCATAAATTAGTATGAAATACAGATATAGTACTATCTCTAGTATCTAGGATGTTGGGTATTCCATACCATGAAGTAAGATACAAGTGACTAGTGTTTTAGAGTAAGTAAGAATATTGTCTCAATCAAAAGGGACTAATGTAAGAATTATTATAACTCTCTGAAGACAAACTACCTTTATTTGTGTTCCATGGGGGGAGATTGACATTGGCCCTGGGGAAATCATGGAAAGAAGGATTAGGAGAGTCTATATTTAGGCTAATCTATTTTCTTTGAAAGTACCAGGTATAAACCTGCTACTGCAAGTCTTCAGCAATAGTAAGAGCTGAAAATACTTGCAAAAGTAGCAACACTTCCTAGGAACTGCAGTTTCCTTCACAAAACAATTTTCTTTGGCATTCTGTGGGGTTTCAAAGCTCGGCCCACTGCATTCCTGTCACTGTTCATAAATCGGATGCAAATCACTGTGTGAAACCTGTCTTGCCATGGTTTCGTGTATAAAGGGCTATGCTGTTTTCCATTAAAAGGAAGTATAACCTGCCACGGAATTTTAGAAAAGATTTTGCAGGTGCAATATGAAGTGCTTACCATAAAACCAGGAAACTCCAATTGCTTCCATTAGAACAGCAAACAATATTGAAGTCCCAGCTGCAAATGTGTCCAGAAGTGTCAGCACATAAATTCCACCCTAGCATTGGGGAGTTAAAAGATGCAAAAAACCAAAGTTACAAATAGAATAATCTCAGTAGTTAAGTGTCTAGTTAACAGGAATCTGCTTCACTTGAAGCACTCTCTTGACCCAAGTATCTTAACAGGAGCTGATGCTGCAGATGTGGATCCATATCTGTATACAAAACAGTGGAACTGACCTTGCAGCTCTTCTATAGAGGCTGCTTTTGACTTAACTGGGAAACAGAAGCCTTGGCTTAGCATGATTCATGAGGGATCTCGGCACTCGGTGTGCAGTGGAAGCTGAAGGCATTGCCTGTCTGGGGAAAGGCTCAGCAGCCTGTAGGACAGGGCCTGCCTACAGCAGTTAATGAAGGTCTTCACCCTGGGTCATTTCTTGGCCGTGGTGTTGGCAAGTTTTGCTCGGTGGAGAACACAAACCAGATGATCTCCCTTCACAATGGCCATTTCTGTCCCTCAGTGGTTCATGACTGAAAACTGGAAATGCATTTACTAAAGTCTTCACTGATGTGTTGTGTAGCTGCTATTTGACTACTTTTTGTGTCATTTGATGATGTGGTATGAATTTGTCTAAATTACTGCTCATGTATTACTGCTCAGTTGGTTTTTTACAACCAAACTTAATCTAACTTTGCCTGTTGAGAAGGGGAGAGATAAAGGAATTCTTTTCCATGTTTTTACCATTAATATAACTGGCACTTGCACTATTTGGGTCTCTAGGTGATTTTAATCTCTGTGATCATTTGGATTTCTTTTTTTCTTACAAAAGGACAGTTTTCTGAAACAGCTGTGCATATTTACAAAACCAGAGAGAACAGCACTCGGGCCTTCTCTAGGTTTTTAATTCTGTGGGGACTTGTCCGGAAACTGAACTTTGGTTGTTGTGTTAGACAGAAAATGTTGCTTTTTGAATGACATTTGAGTTTGACCTCTTGTTTTTTTATCTCTACACCTGCTCTAAATGAATGTCTTTACTATCAATCTAAGTAATGTGCATGACAAATACGGTTTTGTAAGAAACATGTTTTCAAACTGCAGCCTTAAAACTTCAGAGGACAAAACCAAATGGATTAATGTGATGGTATCATAAGACTTTTACTTTTTATTTTGTACACTTCAGAAATATTCTTCTTTGGTTATGTGACCCAATACATTTGAACAAGTCCAGGCAGTTTTGTGCATTCCAGCTGGTGGGGTGCACTGAAGTCTAAACAGGTGCCATTATTTAAAAGCTAGAGCTAGGTTGTTATCTTGAGCTGCTTTAGCTCACTTGAAGGAGGTGGAATTACACCTACTGGCACCTCTTCAGGTTCTTAACCACTGAGTTTCTTCTTATCTCGTACTTCAGGAAATTTTACTCCAATTGAAACTTTGAATAAGGAAGGGGCACGTTCAATTCTTTCGGTAACAATAGAGATAAAATGGTATTAAAAGTATAGGTTTTTTAAATGATATACCTATTTTTATTGTCTCAGGTGTTTTCTGGTTTGAGGAAACTGGAGTAAAATTATTGGGGTAGTCTTTTAGTGTAAAAAGAGCTTTGTGATTTATGAACTTAGGCCATTTCAATAATCTAAATAACAGATCTGGAAACCAGAAGGAGAGAAGTTCAGCACATCTACTTCATCCCTTAAGTTTCATTTGGTTCTGACACTTTAGGCATCTTTGCTTACAGGACTTTTTTTTTAAAAAAAAAAAGGAAGTTCCCTCCAACTTAGAACACTGTGATTGTTAACCTTCATTTAGTTGTCAAAAGCCTGGTGAGGCAAATCATTCAGGATGATGGTACATCTAGGTTACTAGATGTCCAGGAGAAGTGATCTGTGTTTGTCACGGTGTTAAGAGTAAGAGATAAGATCTAGCTATATGAAGGAACATTAGGAAACACACAGGGGAGAAGAAATGGTTATTCTAAACTCCTTTCACAAAAAATTAATGCTTTTGATTTGCTTCAGGAAGAGAATAGTCAGATGGCTAAGGGTCTGGTCACTTGAAATTTGGAGTTCCTCACACAGAACTAAGCATTCAACACTTTTCCATTTAAGATGGTTTAAAAAAAACCCCAAAACATACAAAGCCAAACAAACCCAGCAGTATCACAGACAATTCTATGGAACAGACTAATAGGCTTGATTGATAGCTAATGGTCTTGTGCAAAAAAGCAGCAAAGCTTCATGTGGATAAGACTAAAAGTAAAGTTCTGGCCATTACGGTATGAATTAAAATGTATAACAAAACCAGTCACCTGAGCCTCTTTATAGTTCTATCTGATGAGGTTAACTGCCTTTTTAAGGTAGCTTGTTCATGGAAACTTTTGTTGTACTTACATTGGTGATGCAAAAAAGGGCAAGTAGGAAAGTACCAAAAGAAACACCAAAGGTGAAGAGCTTTCTATGCTGCTTCAGAATTTGGAAATCATCTGCCAAGCCGGTGATGACAGCCTCCATTCCACCCATCTGAGGAAGGGAAGGCAAGAGCTCTGGTTAAACGCTACTGAGTGTTGTAAACACAGATCAGAGAATGTAAAGCAGCTTGTATAATTAATTCCCAACTACTGCATGATTTCTGACATTTCAGCTGTAAATCACTGGTGTTCTGAGGTATTATTTTTTTTCTCATGGTAGAGCACTGAGTCAGGGAACTGGACACCAGTATCATTGGTTGTAGAAAAAAAAAAAAATCTGACTACCTTCAGACATTGTCTATCTTGAGCAGATTAATGGATTTCAGCACGCGTGAAAATCTCTTCTAGAAACCACTCTATTTGATGCCTTACTGTGGCTTCTGTTTTGCAGGTAAGGTTCCAAAACATTACTGCAGGTTCATATTAGTAATAGTTGATAGCAGTGATGTTGGGTCATACCTTTAAATGGTTATAATTGTTGATGAACAGCCCCCCAGTAAGGTCATAAAAAAGCAGCAGCGAGTAATTGTTAACTTGTAAAGATTTGATCTTTTCCTACACCCCTTAAATATTGTGAGACTTTAAATATACTGCTATGAGTAATATTATTTGTATCTTGGCTGTGACTCTAAAAACAGATTATGGGAACGCACAGGATGTTTATTTGAAATGTAATAACTGCCCTGTTTAAGGTTGACACCTCTCTGGTTAGAGAATATAACAGTCAAGGGAAAATGTCAAGGCTAGAGAGGAAAAATACTCACAGAACTGTCAATGCCAAGAGTAAGGAGCATGATGAAGAATACCACAGCCCAAAATGTGGATCCTGAAAGAGTTGAAATTGCCTCTGGATACAGGATGAAAACTAAACCGGCTCCTGAAACAGAAAAGAAAAAAAGGAAAACAAACAAACAAAAAAGTATTACTAAATGATGTTTCTTAGCTTCAGAAAATCAGTCATTTTCATAAGATAAATTATGGCTAAGTTGTTTACATCAGTCCACACCAGACTCCTGAGTAGCTCAATTTGCATTATACCAAAAATGTATCCAAAGTACTTTAATAGTGCACTCTTGACAGTTTTGTATTTAAAAAAAAAAATTATCCCATTCTTCTCTTCTTCTACTAAATCCTTTATGGGATTTTCAACCTTACCAACTCTTCTTCAGGTATGTACTTGAGAAGGAACTGTGTGGATGTGCACTCCACTTTTTTTGTCAGGAGAACTCTCAGATGTGGTCAGAGGTACAGGAATGGAAATCGTGGGTGACCTGTTAGCAGTGAAAGGACACTACAGCTAAGCTTACCAGAACCATCCAAACCAGTAACCCCTGGCACTGAGCAGAAACACTTCCGCAAGGTACTATGCGGTGGTAAATGCCTGTTTGTTGTGCAGGCTGAACTTGTGAGGAGCAAGATGTTGGGGAATTCAGTAGGGTTCACATTTCAGCAAGGCATTTACACACAGAGTTTTAGTTCCAAGTTAATGCAGGTCACTTCCATGACATTTTCTCATATTTGTTTGAAATAAGTATCAAGACATTTGTAAAGAAATGGTGGACAAAAAGGGGTAAAACTAGTATAAAATTGACTTCCTACCTTCAGTGGCTACATCCTCAATTTTAACTTTGTGCTCATGAGCCATGTAGCCCAATATGGAGAAAATTGCAAATCCTGAGATGAAGCTTGTGACACAGTTAATGGTACTAGTCAGCAAGGCATCCCTGATGATGGAGAGAAGAAGAGCCCAGTGAAAAAAAAACCAAACCACATGAAAAACTAGGTGGGGATTGTCTTCTAGTAATAGAGGGATTCTTGTGAACAGACTAATTGTGCAATTATGATCAAAAGCTCCTATCAGCATACTATGCTAGGAAATTACCTACTTCTGTTTACTATTTTGATATAAAGCTGAGCTCTTTAAAAAAAAATAAAAATCAACAAAGCTGTATTAAAGATACTAAAGAGTAATGTCATTATCCTAGCTGGTAGCTGTAACACAGCAAGAGAGTGGTCTGAAGTGGCAGAGTCTTACTATTCATCAGTTCATGTGAGCAGACGTTCAGGAGTATTTTCAGACAGCTTCAGGAGTGCATTTTTACCCAACTGTGCTGCCCTTCAGATGGCACTGGATAATCATCCTCACTATGGAACGAGGCCCCTTCACCTCTGAAGTCAACTAGACTTTTCTGGAAAAACTACAACTCTTCTTTAGCAGATTGTTACAGTGAGTTTAGTTTAAAGGTTAAATATTGTCCACTGTGCACCATATAGAAATGACTGTACAACACTGTGGTTTTAATCATCCTGACGTAGTATTATGATAGATGTATGAGTTTCCCTATTACCAAACCTAGCTTGCAGATAAGTAGACCATACATCTTTAGATGTCTACCTAATCTGCACAGTGTCTTCTGTTTGTAATCTTTTGCTGCATATGACCTTTAGAATTGAGGACATGGTTCTGTGAACATCAATAATGCCAAACAGTGCTTTAAGAAGCAGAAAGCAAATAGGATTTCCCTTTATCAGCTATGCTACCCAAAAACATAGGTGCCGTACGCCAAAGTTTATCCTCTCCCTTGGATTACTTTATTTTCGTAACGATGGATTTAAGTCCTGCAATTATTAAAGTGTTTTCCTGGGGGAAGGCTGCAGGATCAAGAGAGACTAGATTGGACACATCAACTCAAATTCTTTTCAGTTATTAAAAAAGAAAATTGCCAGGTATTTGTCACTGATAAGATGGCAACAGTATTTCTTGTTTCTCACAATTCAAAAACATTCTTATGCAAGCGAATAATGCGCCTTTCTGTTTAGTCAATAACTGGATTATGTGATGCTTATCTCCTTATAAACTGAGCTGAGATAGCTCTCAGTATTTTGCATGTTTAGCTGTGGATTTTCATATTTTCTGGCCCTGATTTTCAGTATTGTTACCCTACCTTACTGACACTATTCCTCTCAAGGAAGGTGTGTTGAAGCTTAGATGGGACAGTATAGGGCTGAGCTGTGGCCTGTATTTGGAAACACTACTATTTTCAGTTTGTTTTGTTTCAAGAAAGCCTTTTGAACAAAATATGTCATCGTGTTGGGGAGTTATTTGACCAAAAGGAGGATAGTTATAAGTGTTGTAAATGCTTCTGAATTGAAGCTTGCTTTTACAGTTAGAACTAAGTCACAGTACTTAATGAAACTACAGATAACTGTTACATGGAAGGCAAGGCTTATGAAGCAACATTGAACAAATACAGTAATCTAAGAACTAATATGATTTCACACGTAGTCCGTAATGTTTTCTTGGTTTCAAGTGGAATTTTTCCATTTCAGAGCAAAATTAGGATACGGAAGAAAAATAATTACATAAGGAGTTGCTATGAGATTAATGTAAAATTATTTGCAGAAGACAATATTTGGTTTTTTGGAGGACTGCTATGGCTGGCACTCTAACTGATGGGTTCTTAAATATTTCCTACTGCAAATACTCAGCTAGCAACCTAAAGTTGTTCTGGGTTAAGCAGAAAGCTCTGTGAAGGTTTGGTTTTCAGTCTGCTTAGGGCAGTGAAAATCTATATATTTTCTTGTACCTTTTCACTCCCCGCCCTCCCCCCCCTCCCTTTTTTTTCCCCATCCTTCAGTTCACAATGGATTTATAATACATGTACCTTCTGAATTAGTATTCCATGGGAAATTTTCAAGTGATGCTTGTTTTCATTCCAAAATGGAATGTTAATAAAACTTGAACTGTTCTGGTTGAATTTCCATGTTGGTGATTCAGCAAAACACAAGCTGACTTGATTTAAAGTGCATTCCTAAATAGGAGCTCAACATAAAATATCAGAAATATAATCTCAAAACACAGAAACACTTCTGGAAACTGGAATCCTTCAGCTTCTAGTTCCTGGACCAATAAGATTTCATCCTGCCTTCACTGTTACACTTAATGGTACTTTTGAAGGGCAAACACAAGCACGGTTTACACAGCTGTCTAAAGTCCAAACCTAATCCCATTCTGTTTTGCTGTACAGCAGATATCTTGGCAAGTTCCTGTTACTAAAATTTCAGTAAGAAAGACAGTGTTTCAAGATTTGGGTTGGTTGCTATGTCTCCACAAGACATCATTAATAAATGACTGAAGATAAAAAGATAGCTTAGTACTTATTCCAGCTGCAATTAGAGTAAAACAGCATCATTTCAAAACAGTAATGAAGGAATAGGCTCTCTTACCTGTAACAGTTGTTGTCAAACTTATTGTAACTGGCAAATGCAATCAAAACGCCAAACCCAGCTCCTAAGGAGTAAAATATCTGAGTAGCTGCATCAATCCACACCTGCGTAATGACACCAGCATTGTCAGTGTCAGTTCAGTCCAAAAGATACATGCAAGAAGTGTACAAGACAACTGGCTTTTGAAAAATGATCAGCATTCATGCTTGTGGGAGTGTAAGTGCTTTGCAGCCCCCTAGAACAAGATGTCAGAGGGAGCACGGTTATGGTCTGGAGTGGCTTAACCCACGGTGGTACGGGCTGATGCAGGAGGCACGCTCTGTGCACGCACACTGCTACCACCGTGGGCTGGACCACTTGGGAAAAGCTCACAGATACAGATCTCAGTACAGAAATGAGATGATTTTTCTCCCGGGTGACAGAAATGCACTGCCAATAGTTCTTGGTCCAAGTTAGCTTGGTATGTACAACAATGACTAAAAATAGTTAATGGGTCAAGAGTTACAGGACATTTTCTTTCCCATAAGAGAGCTTTCTTCATTGGACTGTTAGTACACTTCATAAATGATGCTTTCTGGTTTCAGAAGCTGAAGCACAACTGACATGCTGTGAACAGAACTGGGCAGGTTATCTGTCACCTTTCCCACTTAATCAGGGAAGGAGCTGTTTGGGTGACAGTCATTACATGTCAGTTTAGATGCAGCTTGGTCATTTTAAGATTGTCCACTAAGAAAAACATGGTTTTAAAGCGCTAACATGTTCTAAAATGACTCTCCAGCCCAACATCCACTCAAGATGTGAACATGCCAGTCAGGAGCAATGCCACAGGGCTGCTCTCCTGAACCAGAAGCCTGAAAATAACCTACCTTGGTGAATGAGGATTTCACTTACTGAGTTGTTGCACAGAGTTTTTTAAAACAAACATTTTCATCAAGGGTAATTAAGTTAGTGGAGTGAATAATACTCAATGGATCTCAAAATGAGATCTTCAGTGTTTGATTAAATCTGCCAGGTGCTCAAGACTATGAAAAGCACTGGATTTAATCTCCATCCATTTCTACAAAATCAGCTCCAATGGATCTATTCAGCAGCAGCTTTCTAACAGGTCTAAGCAGTTTACGAGCTCCATCTGCACTGGGATTTAAATGCTAAACTTTCACATTTGGCCCAGTGTTAGGAGTGTCTTATCCCAGCCTACCATGGTATATGAAAGCACTTATGCCAGTAATCTCTTTTTTTCTCAACCTAGATGAGAGATGTTTTCAGCCACTGATTGCTGAAGACTGTGAATTATTTATTGAACTCTGGATTTGTAGAGAAACTTAATTTTATGAAATGTTGAGAGTTAATTGCTAGGAAGATAATATGAAGAACAATCTATGATGCATTTATTACAAACCAGAAGATAGGGCTTTTCTCAAATTGCAGTTCATAGAGAGCTTGTAGGTATCATGGATTAATTTTACTAAATAGCAAAACAGACCTATAAAATTAGTTCCATATTCCGTTTCTATACCCAGTTATGTCATAATGTTCTGTCACCATACAAATGTTGATATCAAATACTCTCTGAAGAGTGTTTATGTGGACAAGAATACAAAAGGAGGGATGCAAAGCCTCCTACAAGTTTTCTTGCTTTTTAAAACTTCCCATAACTTGTGTTATTAATGTGGTTCCTGAGATTTTTTAGAAGAAATTTTGCTCAAACTATAACTAAATCTGCATGCTGCCACCTTAAGGCACTTGTTTTTAGTGGTTCTCTAACTCGTTTTGTGTCTAGCCAGTGGAGTTGTACTCATTATGGTTCCCCTTTCTTGGTATTCAAGCACCGTTAAGCATGTGCTTAAGGCCTATTGACTCAAGTAAGAGGTTGGCACCTGCTGCCTACCAGAGGAATTATGCATATGCTGAGCTATCTGTTGAGTAAGAGCTTTGGCTCATAGTAGCTGATTAGGAAAAAAACTGAGAAGATCAAGGTGAAACAAAAAAAGAGCAGAAACCAGAAATTCCTTTAGAACTAAGATTAAATGCAAACCATTCCTTTTATCAACAAAGCAGGATGTGAACCAGACAGTGGAGCTTGTTCTTCTGCAGTTCACACTCATGTTCTCTGTTTGCTTCAGCTGAATGGCTATTGATTGATGCATCATCTAATATTTTATTGTTGGATATTGGTTTTTATATGTATTAAAAATGAGAAAATAGAAACATTTTAATAGGCATCTTTGTGTATGTGGATTTAAAAAAATGAGTGTTCTGTGTGGAGATGAAACATTGTGTGCACCCCTTCATGTTACATAGTCTTCCAGAAACTTGTTAAGGTGTGTGAAGGAGCAAGTGTCTTCCTTGTGTCTGATTTAACTTGATTTAAAGCTGATTCCTTTAGCAGAACAGAAGTGTAGCTGCTGTTTTACACAGGTGTTTAACGTGTCCATTTGTGCAGTGGAGATGAGTATGGGGCTTTGTAGCTCCTAGACTTTCAGCAAGGAACACAGTTAGGCATTGGTCTAGTTAAGAGGTCATCAATTGAATATCTTTCTCTCCTTCATATGGAGACACCCTTTGTGGATTCCATATCCCTGAAAATTGAGGGTGTCTGAGGGTTTGCTCAGTGCTGTGCAGTATGTGGCCCATGAAATGAGGCAGACCTTGACATTGATCAGGATGCTCTAAGGTCTTTTAGAAAAGCATTGGCAGGTCATTACTGTTTGTGACTTACAATGCTTTTTGTTGGATTCTTCATTTGGGAGGGGAATAATCAGAAATAGGAAACATTTGGGGACATAGAACTAAAGCAGGAGTCTCTTCGTTGGAGTCTGAGGACAAAGATTAAACACACAAGCCTATTGCAGCAGCAGGTAGCCCAGTCTGCAAGCAGGAGAAAGGCTGATATGACAAAGCAGTTTGTGAAACTTCTTAGAAATGATCTTTAGTCTTTTATTATTTTAGAGCAACTGGTTTTGTTACTGTCTGAAAAATTTAGTCTTAGAAACAAATAACTACAGAGTCATCCAAATAGCAGCTGGAGAAATAGTAGGCCAAGAAGGAGCAGTGCACAGTATATCCTTCCAAAAGCAGAAGGCAGTTGTGCTTATGGAGGCCTAGATTCTGAGCTGATGCAAGCTGGCACAGCGCCATGGGCACCTAGTTGAACTTGAGATGTTTTCTTCCAAACAGCACTTAAAATATGTAACAAAAATTTAAGCACCTCCTTTGTTCACCCTTGCATCCTTGTATTCATGTGTGTGTGCATTAATGTGAACTATGAGTCTCATATTTGAAATTTGGGTTGACTATTCCAAAGCAGAGTGAAATAGAGTCTGGCTTCTGGTAGTAACTTCTGTGGTTGAAGAAAGGCCAATTGCCAAATACACTATTACAAAATCAAGGGAGGAAAGATTGTTTTACTATGTGCATATGAAACAGGTCTGTATTCTAACACTCAGTGTACTTTTAATTATTCAGGGAATATCAAGATAGGATGCACAGGAAATGTACAGTGCAACTATGTACAGGCTACAGACATCTCTGAAAGCTGCAAATTTTCAAATCAATTTCTTTCCAGTAGAAGTACATCCTTGCTTTTCAGTTTTGTAACTTTTTGAATGGCCTCATGACCCTTCCACAGAGATATCACTGTCTTAAAAATGATTTATGGTATTTTTAGAGTAGCACAGCAGTAGGATCTCTCTGTGGTCACCACATCATTGTTCTCTCTAGGTCTGAAACGCTGGTAATTTCATGGGTTAGTCACCGTACTCACACATGTTGCTTTACAATGGATAAAATAATTCTCAGTTTCAAGGTACTCAACAAATTGAGTTGGTTTGGATATACTTAATGAGAATGTCTTGCAGTGTTGTTAAATGATACAGTGAGATGCACATTGCTTTCAACAGTAAAATAACACCACAGTATTGAAAATCGTATTCATTTGAAGGACCATGACTCAATTAGGCGAGTTAGTCCTGATTTTGTATGTTTGGAGCAAAATTTTCTTCCTGAGGGAATTCTTAGCCTTTTGAGAACTGATTTTTTGCATGACTCGATTTTCATACAGGATACTGCAATTGACAGGGTGCCCAGTCAAAGCCTCAACTTTTTTTCAGGGACTGCTGCCCTTGAAACTGCCCTTGTTCTGATCACAAAAATACGGTACAGTTTGGGTTTAGGCTGAGGTAACCCTGTTATGGAGAGTGTTGGTCAGTTAGACTAGAAGGGACAGCGGAGTACTGCTTATGCAAAAATACAAGTGTGGCTATAACTTCAGATATTAGCTCTAAGATTTATAGTTTTAGTAACAGGGACAACATGTTTAATAATAATAAGGGAATGAGAGCTGAAGAGTACACTTACTGTGGCTTCTTTCAATCTTCTGAAATCTATGTGCAGGTATGCATTTATTCCATTGTATGCACCAGGCAGGGTTATTCCGTGTATTAATAAGACAAATAAAACAACATAAGGCAAAGTGGCTGTTATCCAAACAACCTGCAGACAACAGAGATCCCAAAGGTTAATCATCTGTTACAGAAGATGCAAGACACTTTCTTGGTTTTGTCCATTCATTTCGATGAAGAAGCTTTATAGGACATCTTGGGGGAAAATGTTGTTGTGCAACACACGTGTGTGTTTACAGATACCAGTAGGAAACAGTTTTGACAAACAGAAGACCTGGGATGCTTACACATTACCATTCAGCTCTATGTTTGTTTATGAAACAAGTGTGGTCATTCCCTGATGTTAGGTGATACTTTCATGAACATGTACAAAAAGCTCCCAGATGTATCCATCCCTAGAATGTCTGCTGAGGTGTTTTCTGAGGGATGTCAAAGAGTCATTTCAAATTTTATCTGATGTTTCTCTAGTCATGGCATTTTATATAATAAAACCAAAGCATCTTAAACCATTGAGACAGTACATTTTGCTAAGAATGTGGGGGCATGTTTAAGACAATTTTAAGTATTTCAAAATATCTTTTGGATGAGAGCATGAATGCTGAACTGAAAATCACATGCTAATAAAACTTAGAGTTGGAACATCACACTTGTAAATAAAGTCTGAATTGGGATTGTGTATTTCCACTGTACATCTGTGAATGCCTCTCACATAGTTTGATCCCCCCAAATCCCTCAGAAGTAGTGATTTAGTCTCTTGTTTTCTAAAATTAGGAGACTTCTTAAAGGAGACAAAGAACGTAGTTGAGATAGAAGGACTATATTAGCTCTACCTTTCCTGAAGTCTTCACGCCTTTCCACAGACTAAAGAAAAGAATGATTACCACCACCAAGAGGCAGAGGGAAAGTTGCCAGCGAGGCAAGCCAAGGTCATGGATTCCACGGCTTTCGTGCAGGTGCAGAACTCCTCGCCTACATACCAGATACACAGAAACAAAGCAAAGTCACTGGGGGAATAAGGCAGTTAGATATCTCACCCTGCAGGCAGCAGAATGGATGCTGCACTGCTGCAGTAATTGCCCTGCTTACATCTCTAACAGTTGGTGCTGCCTGTTTTGTGAAGCCACATACTGTGCTTCTTCCCACAATGCCTTTATGATCTCGCTGGCCCATCAGTGTCTGTTTAACACCATAGTGCCATAATGATGGCACTCTCTCCTTCACTGGAAGTGTTTGGGGATTTCAGAAGTGTCAGTCATTGATTCTTCCTTGAGCAATGAACAGATGCCCAGAGAGGCTGCAGAATATCCGTCCTTGGAGATTTTAAAACTTGGCCAGCAAAGGCCTTGAGCAGTCTGATTTACTTTTGAGGTTAGCCTTGTTTTTTGGGTAAGGAGTGGTATTAAATGACCTTAGGAGGAGACCCCTTTCAACCTCAATTATTTTGTGATTCTAGGTAAGCCAATAGCTAGTTTCCTGCAACTTGAGCAGTTCCAAAGTTACTTTCAATGTCTTTTTGGCTGGGCTATTGTGAGGCTGTAAGAAGATGGTTGGATAGGAAAAAGCAACAATTGGTAAATTAAACTTGGACCTAGTGCTCTGTGTTGTTCACTGGATAGTGGAATGGTAGCAGAGGAAATTCTGTTGCCTACCAGGGCAGGCTAATTCTTTTGAGATCTACGCTGTGAAATGGATTGAAATACAGAAAAGAGTGTTTGTTCTCATGACTGGTGATATCTACAATTAGAGTTGCATTGTGTGCAACAGGCACAGGGATACGGGAGAGATGGTCAAGTGGATCTGCCTTCCTTTAACCCAGTTCTATGCTGTTGAATTGTCTCTTGCTGCTTTTACAAATCTAAAAAATGCAGGAGTATTTTGCTTTAGTGACAGCTGTATTTGCAAAGAGGAATGTGGCTGGAGCCCTGCACTAGAGGTGGATTGTAGAGCTAAGTCCTGGTTCTGATACAGATCTACAGGGTGCTCACTCAGAGGTTCCATTTCTAAGTGTTTAAGTGCCTGTCCAGGTAAAATGGTCATGACTTTCTTTGTCTTCTCCCTTTTCTCTGTCACCTTTTATGTTCTATGCACTTCTTGGACGAAATAGAAAGTTGATCCCTGTTGGCTTTGCACCATGATAGTACAAACAAATCAAAGAAGCTCTTTTCACTGGAGGACCTTGACATGTTTTATGAAGATAACGACATTTTAGAGAAGCTGAAGTACTGAGTGATTAGCCATGCATGACAGCAGACATGTAGAGACTAAAGCTTAAGCAGCCCAATTCCAACCTCACTGGCTGTCCCTGTTCAGTGTCTTACTAGATAAATGGTGTGTCAGAATTAACTTAAGCACTTGTCTTATCAAGTCAGAGATGAGTGAGATAGTTGAATAAGTTCCAAGATAGGGCAGATCTGTGTCAGCTTCAATGTGGGAAAACTGAAAAATGCCTCTGTACTACTTAAATGGTAGAAACATGCTGGGAAAATTAAGGCCCATTAGAACAATTCATCTAGTAATATGAAGGAGTTACATACAATTCCCTTTTGATTCCTAAAGCATCAAGATATGATCAACTAAGAATTGTAATAGTTCTTCTTCCGTGGTTTCTTATGTTTAATAAGAAACGATGTATTTTTGAACTGTTTCTGAGACTAATCCCAGGTTGGATAAAAGATACTTGTAGAAAGCATCCTCCTAAATTAAGCAGCTGATCTGTTTCTGTTGCATTGTAAGGCTAATAACAAGTGAGGTGTTAAAAGGGTAGTGACCATGTGTTTGTGGCATATATTCAGGAGTGTTCTTATTTAGGAAGTATGAGGTGAATTTAACTTACAGCTATATAACTATATAGCTGTTACCTGTGGAATAAAGTAAAGCATAGAGGCAGACTTCTTAATATCTCATCTAAAACCTTATTTGATTAAATAAAAATAAATAGATAGGCTTCAATCAACTTTTCCTTAGAGTGTAAATGAAAGCTATTTGTATTTCTGCTAATGAAGCAGAGGATCCACAGTTGTGATTGAATTCTGGGCAGGGATATCTCACTCCACTCTAATCTTATTGGCTTGGGCACTGATAAGTATAGCTAGGAAAAGCTTCACAGGTTTCTGATCAGAACATTTGTTTGGGGTCTTGGGAGAGTTTTGCCAGTCTGTGCTATGACACTTCCATGCTATCACTATCAGAGCTGGTTGTTGTCAAGAAAGTCCTTTGGATTATGATCTGTAGATGTCTATTCAGAAAAACTGCATCTGGACCCAGATTCTTTGTGCCCACTTAACTTTTTATTCTTCTTGGCTGAATAGTTTTCTGGAGTTGTAAAGAGCCTGCTTCCTTCTGTGTTTGCTTTCCAAGAAACAGCTAGCAATGTGTCTTAACTGTTTGGAACATTTGCCAGAGCTGCCATTTCAAATATGGGATTCCCAGGATTTTCAGGACAATATCCATTCCAAGAGTTCTGCTCCCTTAATCAGGGTAAGAGATCATAAAATAGAGAAAAATAATTTTGTAAGTAGTCAAAACAGCTGTGTAACTGGGCAGCTAGGCAAGGAAATCTTCATAGACAGCTGCTGTGTCTGGGCTGTAATTCTGGCAGGTTTTGCTTCCTTTTCCTTTTTTGTTTTGTTTTGTTTGTTTTCCTATATGACCTCTGAAGGTAATTCATAGCTTTCGGAAAGATGCTCTTTTTGATGGTTCCTGGGAAGTAGTTAATGAATGTTTACCTACTAGAAGCTACATTTCTGTTCTAGTGGCACCATGAAGTATAAAAGACCAGGTGCTAGACTGTGACTTGGGTTAAGATGAACTGACATCTGAGGAGATGGGAAGAGAAGCAGCAGCCGAAGTATTAGACAGATTAAACCTTCTTGGTTTGAAGGATATAGCCCTTTAATGTTCTTTGGAAAACAGGCATTGTGAGGGGAAGGGCAAATTTGAAAAGAACTTTGCATTCATCATGTTCCTCCAAGTTAGCATACAGCAGCGATGCTATAGAAAATCCAGTTAGCTCAGTTATGCCACAATCATTTGTGTTTCACATCAAGAACTACTTATTTCAGGAGCAGCTGAGGCTGTTTTTAGCCTGTCTATATTAAGGCAGGTTGAGTGAAAAATCCCTGACTGTCTGCTTTAGATTATACTCAGTCACTTCCATTATACTGGTCACAGGAAAATGTCAAGTCCTGCAAAATTCCCCATTCAGGAAGCTCTGAGGTCAAACCATCTGATTTTCCATCTCTTTGGTTTTACAGCAGAATAATGTAATGTGGCCAACATCCATTCCTGAATCAAGGTTGACTTCACTAACTGCAGGATCATCCCCTTTTCCAAAGCTGTAAAGGCATGTACTAGTCCTAGACAAAATGGCATGAACTGATCTCGCTTAAATCCCTAAGCCAGGGAACCAGCACCAACTAGTATCAGCCTCTGTTGTCTGTCAGCTTCTTTAAATTATGTCCAATGATAATGATATTGTCTTAAGTAAAAGCTTCTGAAAGTGGTTCTTGTTTTGTAAGTATAGAGATATTTGTCAGATTTTGTTAACAAAATAAACTGGTAATTCAGAACTATGAGTCAAAGAGAAAGGAAAAATCAGAGGCATTAAGACAACTAGAATTATCATTTTGCCTGCAGATTGTTGTTGTTGCGAAAAGAATGAAATTAAATGAGTGGGAAATATGTCCAAAAAGGAGAAGAAAATATTATGGGGGAAAGATTGAAATTAAACAGTAACAGATGGAGCTGACAAAGTAGAACAGGGAATTATTATATTATGCTGAGCAAAAGTCAAGGGGAACTAATAAATTGTTTAAGATATCTGGTATTCTAGTCAGAGCTCTAGCAATATTTAGTTAGTACAGCACCAAGAATCAAAGAACATTCACTAGAGATAAGAAATTAACTTTTTTTTTCCATCAGGAATTTGTGCAAAGGAGTCTGATTTATGCTAAGACTGCTTTCTGTGGAAGGGAGTGAAAACTACATTTGCAATGACTTGGAGACTGTATGTTACTCTAAATGTGGGTCCCAAGAGTCTTTCTTCCTACCAGTAAGAGGAACAGGACTGTGAAGGGATTTCAGATTGAAGCTGCTCTCAAAGACTGTGCTTTCTCTCTTTGGGAGAGGTCTTCTCATGTTTTCCTTCCCTGTGGTCTCTGCTGGGAAGATTCCCCTAGCCACACACTAATTCTGGCACCAATTCCTGCCTTACTTCCACATTGCATTCAGCTAAAGGAAAATATTTCACCTCTGTTGAAATCAGCAAACAGTGATTCGTTTGCTGGTACCACTGGCATCTTGTTTGTCTTCTTGCATTACTTGGGTCCGCTTTAATTTGGTGTCAAATCACATAGAACCAAGAGGAAGCCCAGCTCTTTGGTACTCACACCTAAACCCTACTAAAGAAAATATATTGAGGAGGAAGGGGGACAGCTGCTCAGTGGGACTCAGTAAATGAAGGATCCAGTCCTAGTACTAATAATAGGCAATGTTGGAACCAGTAAATTCTTCTCTGTGTCTTAGTGTTCCCATCTATACTGTAAAATAAGGATTGTTATAAACCATTGCATTGTCTCCAGTCTGAGCAATTCAGAACACACTCTTTATGGAAGTGCTGAGTATAAGCAGGGAACCAAACCAAAGGAAAAAGAAATGCCAAGAATCAGGATCTCAAAATTACTCTGTATCTTCTTCACTCCAAAACACTTAATCCATAGCCAGAAAACAAGAAGTAAGAGTTTTAGATGTAGAATTCTCCTAGACGTTTTTGTCAGACCAGTTCTTTCTTAGGACTCCATAAGCAGCCTTTTGTATTATTCATCCCTAAGCAGATTCACATGATTGTATCTTGGGAATTTAGAGGTTTTGTATAAACAGATCAAGTTAGAGGTCTTGGAGTAGGCCTCATTTTTCCAATCTCTAATCAATTCTAATTTTAGGTTTCAATCCAGATATTATTACAGGCTCAGTCTTTCTCTTTTTATTAAAGGCAAAAGTCCCTTGACTAAATTTGATGCGATTGATAGAAGGGTGTCATTCATCTAAGCAATTTTTAGATGTGTTGTGTGAGATTTGATCAGATTGCAAAAACGTCATCAAGTTGTAGCTGTCAGCAGTTAGTGCATTAACTAATTAATGTATTAGTTAGCGTGTTCAGTAATTCTAAAAACCTAAGTATTTCTAAGAACTTCCAAGTATTTCTGAAAGTTAGTAGGCACTTTTATGGGCTTGCTTAGACTGAGTATCAGCAAACTGGCTAAGTTATAACTAGATACAGTCCTGGTCTCCTGAGCTCTATTCCCTGTTCTGGTAGTTAGACTAGTTTTTTATGATTTAAAACTTAATGTAACTACATGTGAGCAACTGTGGTTCAGTCATCACTGCTGCCAGTTTCCTTCAGATTCTAAAATACAGTTGGTTTTCCTGTCTGTGGAGCTTAGGCTATCTGCACTGTGCAGTGTGGATCGAGTTCTTTTTACACAGCTTGCCAGGCTCCAGGTGTTTTTCCTTCAGGTCCAGCACTGCTGAAACTCGGCTGCACTGTTTCCATGGAGGCTTGTGTCCACAGCGTGAGATCTGCAGCTATGTGGAGCAGAGCTGGTGGCACAGACCCTGCAGACCTGAGCTGGCTCCATACAGGGTTGAACCCCAGTGTCTCCCTACTGTAATTCTGGGTCTGGGGGTAGCAGACTAGCTCCACATGAAGTCAGCAAAGTGCAGCAGGGTTAGCCTGGCTCAGACCAAGCTTTGCCATTCATACAGCTGCTGTCTGAGCTGCTTGGTGGCCCTGGGTGCTCTGTCAGGAGGTCTGGGTTTGACAACACTGCAGTGCAGAAGGGTAGCCTGGCTGCAGCAGAGTGCTCTATCCCAGCCAAGAGCACAGGAGAGTGCTGAAGTGCGGTGTTGTGTGTGCACTGCACACCTCTCCCCAACCCTGAGCACTGGGCATGCTTCAGGACTATGCCAGGAGCTCTGCAGCAGCCAGCTTGGGTTCAGCTGGACACACTTGCTCCAGCTCTGGTGGACTCTGCATTGCCTTTTGCCAACACCTTTGTGTTCTGGGGCTTTCTGTTACTCAAGATATCTCAGCTCCCTCTTGTGTTGGAGAATGGAGCTGTGTAATGGTCTCCAAGCTAGACTGGGAATCACAGAAAGATCATTTGCCAGTGGCACCCTGGCTGGCATATAATAAATTATTATTTGTACTGAATGAAATGGTATTTCTTTTAGACTTGTGAGAATCATGAAATTATGCGTGGCTACTAGGTCTGAACTCTTCATTCACTGAGAATGTTTTTCTCAACTCACTGAAGTCTTCACCCAGCTTAATTCTCCCATCAACTGAATTCTGACCTCCCCTGCTGTTTGTGCTACACTTCAGCACATTCAGGTCTGCACAGCATGCTGAAAAAAGAGATCTTCAAAATCTGCTTTTAAACCTGCTATACAGAGATTTGCAGATAGAATGGAAATGCCTCAATTTCACTCCTCTGTAGCTCTGGTGAATACTTAACTCCTGAAAAAAGTTTGAGGATATATGGCAAAGCAGAGCACATGTGCTCCCAACTGCCCTAGTCCTTAGTCAGCATTCTCAGTGGGTGTTCAGTTGCGTGTGACAACTTCGCTGGCTTTGCCTTGTGCAATATGTGCAGGGGGAGATGTTCCCCAGAGAAAGGCTCTGCTTCTGCTTGCCAGGATTTCAAATGAAAGGTACTATAGGGGACTTGCTGCTGTAGTTATTGCTCAGAGCCTGGTACCACAACCAAACAATTGCGTGCAGCTCCTGAATTCCGCAATATCTCATAAACCTCCCCTGCAAATTGTAATTGGCAAAGTGGTCATTCTTCCAGTCTTCTGGACTTGCTATGCAAGGGTGTGGTGTGGTTTAGGAATCATTTCCATAAAGCTGGCCAAAGCCTAAGAATATGTGTACATGCTTATATGGACTGACTTCTACTGTACTCACATTTAATTTCTTTCCCTTTGTGTAAGTAAATGGTCAACAAATGTAGAGATCTGAACATAGGTGAAGAGTAAACTTCAAAGCTGCACATGTGAATATTTGTGGAATAGCTGTTTTTAATGCACATAAACAATTACACCAGAAATTTCTGTGCACTGAGTCAAAAAGAGAAAGATTGAGTTACCTAGTTTAGTCCAAAAAAATCAACACAGTTAAAAAGTAAATATATAACATTTAAGGATGTAAATATTTTAGCCTCAGATTGTAGATGTATAAACAATGCACCCAAACATTTCCTCAATATGCCTGTGAAGTTACTATAGAATTGATATCTAAAGCAGCTTGCTTATTGCTATTTCAGCAATGTGGCCATAAATTTTCCACATAGAGTAATAATGTACCTGATTTGAAGCCCACTGAAATCAGAGGACTACTTCTGTTAAATTCAGAGGACTTTCTAGGATTGAATGTACAGAACCTGGCTAGAATTATTGTTAGTCTTTGATTTGTGTGATCTCTAGGAAGGTAAAGAGATGACTGCAATGCAACTTCACACCTGTCAGAAACATCTGACAACTTTTCCTTTCAATTAAGATGCAAAAGGTGAGGATGTCTGGATGTCTGGAGAGGTTCTTAATTTCTCATTGTTTATAAACTCTCTAATGAATTTACAGGGTACGGATCTTGTGTGAAGAAACCTCTTGAAGAAGTTTCAGACGTGTTCAGTGGAGATTTGTTGGCCAGCAAAGTGGTATATCACTGAGAATTGCTGATCATCTTTTAGCATGAGCTTAGAGTCTTTTCTTACCAGCTGTGATTAGCAGAATATAGGGCTATCCTCCCTCATTAGTTCTTGTTGTCTGATTCCCTTTTAATAAGCATTTATTGGCAGAATTGCTTCTGCTTACTTTTGAAGTGGCGTTTTTTCTCTCTGGGGAGAAGTTGCTTCACAGTTGTTTTATGGGGCTAAGTTCCTGCATCTTCCTTTGAAGTACGTGGTGTTGATCACTCCATTTGATGTGATACTGAACTATGTGGACCCTTTGCTCTGTGGTGGTATTTCTGGTGAAGACTTGTACCCCAAGACTTGTACCCCAAAGCACAAACCCATTGGTCTATAAAAGTAACTTTGGCTATATAGGGTGAGGATTTTTTCAAGATATTCTTGGTTCACACACTCCTCTTAAATTTCTGTTCATAACTGTGATAGATGTAGACTGCTCTGACTGAACATTGTCTGTATTCCTTGTTCTTAGGTAGCTTTTTGCAATTAGTCACATCTGGGCAGACTTGTGAATTCTGGGAATTTCCTTTATTGAATCTGGCACAAAATTTTCCTTGTAAAAATGTGGCTGATTTCTTATGCAGAAAGAATGGATTACAGCCCTGAGAAAAAGTACTATCAGAGGAAAACAGCCATAGCTCAGGACGTTTGTTGACAATTTTGCTGTTTTGTTTAAAAGTTGCCAGGATTTGTTCCTACAACAGATCATGATGTTTTACAGGCACAGTACCTCGTGAGAAGAATAGTGCTTTTGTTCCTCCAAACTGGTATTTTTAATTGTCAGTGTAATGAAAGCAAGATGGTAAGAAACTTTTCCCAGACAAAAAAAAAAAAGAAGGGAACAAATATAAAGTTTTCAGGTACAATATTTAAATAGGAGTTATATGGAGTAGATAGGGAGGGGGCTGTTTTTTGCAGTGATGCTCTTGTGTTCTTGAAAAAAAAAAGTTTATAATGAATTATTTTAACATATGTTGAAAGGATAGAAGGTCCTTTGCATGTTGTATATTTAATTCCAAACCACTGAAGGGGGAAGTAATGAAAGTAATATGTGTCTCCAAAGAAACATGGAATCGACATTTTATTCTTAACTGGATTTCTTTTACGAATGCCCGTAACTAGCAGAAGGGCACCAGTTGTTATCAGATTTGGGAGTCCTTGCTTTGCTAAGCTTGCAGCGTATGAATACTTTACAATTGATTTTAACCATCTCTAATGAAGTATTTATGATAGAGGTGCCATTCCTTCCTGTTGTAAGTAACTGTCCCGTTGACATCAGTGGCACCTTGGCCTGAATTAAGCCTGAACAACTGAAACCAGACTTAGTAAAATGAAACATTCTAGAAAGGCTAAGTGTAGAACCACTTCAACCTGAATTATTGCCGAACTCTTTAAGGCTTGAAAGCAAGCCAAAAACGTTTGTCAAAGTCTGCCCAACACTCCCTTGGCATGGAAACTGCAATTTGAAGTGATTTTTTCCAAGTCGGATGCTGAGAGGCTTCTCTCTGCTTTCCCTCTCCGCCAGATATTGGACAGCTGAAAGATTTGGCCTAGATTCTTAGCAAGTTTTCCCATCTCTCACTTAATATAAGTGAGACTTAGCATATTCCTATTGTACTTAGTGGTACTTTTCTTGAAGTACGATGGTGAGTTATCACACTATAGTACTCCCACCTCTTCCTACGTTATTCCTGTGCTGGTAGAGGTAGAGATGGTCAGCTCTGGCAGCTGCATGGCTTTAGGAAATAATCTACTCTATAAATTCATGGCCAGGATAGCTTTGTGTGAAGGAATCATGTCTCAGAGCGAAGTGTTCCTCTTACGGGTAATCACATCAGCTTTCTGCTTATGACCTCTTTGGGAAGTACCTCTTTTCAGTCATTCCAACTGCAAACCAGATGTTTGGTGTTTCCTGCCCACCAGAAGGCAAAAAATTGCATATCTTCTTGATGTAAGTATACAGCCTAGAGAACCATGTTCAAGCTGTATCATTTGACATGTAGTCTTGAGACTGAAGACTGAAGTACTTAGTGCATTTAGCATCCTTGACAAGCTTTCCATAAGCTGCAGTGCATCCCAGAAACACAGAGCAGCTAGTTATCATGGTTGGAAACATGGCCTCAAATACTCCAGACTGGATGATGTCTCCTGTGCCTTGGTAGGACTGAAGAGAATAATGGAACTTATTTTCACCTTGACTGACAAAATCACTCCCTTTCTATGATATTTTTAACAGTGGGCACCAGTGTTATTGCTGTTTGCATTCCCTGTTTTAATAATGCTAATTATCATACCTTGTTATGTTAGTGCAGATGCTGGGTATCCCATAGGTATCCCAGTGAAGTCTGAGTGGCATAGTTTGATTTCTTTCTGGTAGAAAAGGAGCTGCTTTATTTGCCTGTTTCTTTATATAACTGATCATATCTCAAAATATGAAATCTGCTGTATTGAATCTATTGCTCCAAAAGTGATTATTTCTGTTATCGCTAATATCTTGCACTCCTGGGTAGCAGTACAAACCTTAAGAAAGTAAGCATGAATGTAGAATTTGGAAACCAGTGTCTTCATGATGCTGTTACTTAACTCTTATTCATCCACAGTATTACTGAGGAAGAGTCAATTAGCAATCCAGCTGATAATTGGGGATTTCTAGTGAGCCTGGCATGACCAGGAAGAATCGGGTGTGAGTACTACACAAACACTTGGGTCATCTTCAGCAGTCATTCAAGCAGTAGTGCAATATGGTTTAAGGACACCCAGTATTCTTACAGGAATGTTCAGCCTTTACTTGAAGGGTTTTTCAGAGAGAATGGAGCCAGCCAAGACCCTTGCTGGAACTGTTGTTTAATGTACTGCATCCAAAAATGGTGTGTCATTTTGTAACCCAAATATACTGATGTAAATGTAATATTACATCATCACTTCTATTGCCTGACCCTGTTGCACATAATATGCAATTTTATAATCAAAAGACTCCGCTCTCCCTGTTGTAAAAAGACTGGGAATGAGTTAGGTGATCTGATGTAAGAGAAGAAACGCTGTTCTCTGAATTGGGCTGGCTTTAGTAGGTTGGATCTGCAGACACTAAAACTTTGCGCAAGTTCGGGTCCCCACCTGAGCCGTACAGCTGGCCTTGCTGAGCTAATCCAAATACTAGATGCATGAACATAATGCCCCTTGTGATTCCCTGTTTTTACAGCTGGGAAAGCAGATGTTACAGATTGTGTTACGTGAGTGGTTATTATTCTCATTTTTGCAATATAATCTAGTTGGTAATAAGTACAGGACCCATGAACTTAATTGAGGCCCCAAAATTCAGGGATTGAAGTGTAATGAAATGTCAAATTCCCTTTTTATTCTTACCTTCTGAAAACTGCACCTTCAGTCTATTTCATGGAGAGGAAAGAACCCTAATATTTCAAGTTTCAGTGTACGTACAGAATCATAAATTGAGCTGTTCCCCACATCAGTGGAGCTAAATAAAAACCTTGTGAATAGATTCTATCACAACCTCACCCACTACAAAGTCAAAATCATAGCCCAAGTATGATATGATAACAGAAAACATGTAGAACCACTTTAAATCATAAAGAAACAAAGCAAGAATATAGGAATTGCATTTTGCTTTACAAAGGCCTGAGCACAAGGTAATTATTGTAAAGAAAACCTGGTTTTAAATGCTGTTCAAATGGAGGTTCTCTAATAATGCAGTTCTTTGTTTGAAGATGCTGAATGTATAAATTCTTATAGTTCACTTCAAAGTCAGGTTCTGTCACTGACTATGTGTATATGGTCTTCTGCTATAAATGATCTATCTTTATATTTGAGTTATGAACACAGCATTTATTGTCTTTGTGAGGGCAGTAGATTTCCTAGCTGTCATTTGCCATTGTAGGGAGTTCCTTTGAACTTGACCCCCCTTATTGTTTTCAAAGCAGTGAGTTTAGCTTACCCAAACCCCTGCCAACAGTTTGTATATCACTACTGATCTTTCTCTGCTCTGTCTTCAGAGGAGAAATAGCAGCCACGAATGTTTCAGAGCTATAAACACAGATCTCAAGATCCCTACTGTAACCAGTCATGCCGTATCATATGCCAGGTTATTTATGGTAACAGTGGTGTCCTTTTGTTTCTACAGGGTTGAACTTGCTGCTCAGCAGGTGTGTGCCCTGATATCCTTCTATTCCCAACACAGAAACATTGTTTATTCGGATTGATTCACCGGCTGATTCAGTCAGCCTGGTGCCCATCCTCCTTTATCCTTATCAAATCCCATTTTCCCCTGGAGGTCCATAATGCAGATATTTGTACACAGATCAATAGTTTTGCTTTATAGTGCAACTGTTAATTCATATACCCTCTGGGTTTTGATTCCAAGTGTTTGATCTGAGTCTGCCTTTGCTGTCTTGGCCCATATTGCAGAATGCTCTTTTGCTTAGCAATTAGAAAAAGCCTGTCCTTCTACAACTGTGGTGCTCTCTTCCCACTCAGTGCTTCATCTCACTTCACTGAACTATTGAAGCAGCTGAACAAACAGAGGTCTGCTCTGAGATATTTTACAAGTAGAGAAATGGACCAAGTCTGTTGAACAAATGATTATTTTAAAGCCTTAAATTCAGCTCAGTTGGGCGTGTAGTAGTCTCTGTCAGAATATTGCTGTTTTTCCTTGCCCTGGCAAAGTTGGTGCGAGCCCAAGGCGTACATTGGGGAAGATTTGTATCTTTTGTCCAGTTCCATTCTGCACAGTGACAAGTATTGCATTTGTACAGGAGAAACCAAAGCTTGCCTTCATCAGAGAGCCTTCATCACGCAGGAGTGCAGATGAACGTTGCAACTGCATTTTAACCTTAGGCTTCTGATGCTTATTCTAGAGGATGGATGCTAAACTATTTTACCTTGCAGGGGAAACACTCTTAGACATAGCATTTTGAATAAATAGCAAAGTCAACACTTACTCATAAAATTCAGCTGCAGGAGTGAGCTTGTACTTCGAGTATTTGGTACCATTGCCAAGCACTGATGCATTGAAGAGCTTGGGATCTGTACAGTTTGGACTGTTCCAACTGTTGTCGCAGTTTGTCCAGGGAAGCTCAAATGTGAATGATGAAAATAGATAATATAGAGACCAAGCTATGATAACGTTGTAGTAGAAACCCACGTAAAGGGCTATGAGTATCACTGCATAGCCTACACCTAAAGATAAAGGAAAACTAGATTACACGTTGTGTTTGACATGCAACAGTACATGCAAACAGTGTAGTTAACCTCAGCCATACACGGTGCCAAAATAATTTTAGATCTTCAGACCAATAAAATGAATTTTTGATGTTTACATACACACATGCAGACACAGTGTCACTAACCTTAAACCAAAAATTTACATTCATGATTTGGGGAAATGACAGACTTTTAGCAATTTCACTTGTTTGCCAGAAAAATAAATTAAGCAGTGCAATGTCAATATTTACTCTTGTACAACTCCGTTGCTGATTTGCTTCCAATGCAGAAGGTTGCAAGCCCATGTTAGGAGTGAAACTCACTTCATCTTCAGAATGTCAGAGTCCTTGGCAAGTTTTCTTGGAAAAGCAAAGCTCCAAACTTAAGTGAAGTTTCCCTATGCCTCATGTTCCCACCCTGAGCTAGTTTGGAACATACACTGAGCCCTCTCCTGTTTCTTTCCCATTGTTACTCTCCAGATTGGCTTCCTTCTGCATGTAAATAGGTCCAAAACACGTATGAAACAGTCTGAGGGGCTTCAAGTGGTTCTTGGGCATGCCAGTAAATCTTGGTGAATATCAAGCTTGGGGCTAAACTGTGCATGGACCTTCAAACCATTGTATTATGTCCCCAGGATCACAGAATCCCCACTGTAAGCATTCTCTTCTGATTGAACATTTGGTTTGTGTTGTTGGGTACTGTGAAATGTGCTTGGACAACCAGGCCCTTTAGTAAGAGTGCACTTTCTGCTCACGGAAAGAGACGTTTTTAAATGGTGTGGGAGGAATCTTTGGTACTAGTGTCAGAGCAGAACAAAAGTTTGTTGTCAGAACTGTTCAGGAAGTTTGCTTTACCTTGGCTTTTATCCTTTACTTTGTGTGCAGCATTGTTCTCTGAATCCTACCCCAAAAATGTATGTATTACACATGAGAGGCAGAGCCTACAGCTGGTTTATGGCTACCAGCACTGTACTGTCACATCACCGAAGCGTAAACCTTTACTTTTAATTTTCTTCAGTTTAGTTTTTTGGAGATACTGTATTGGAGGCCAGGCAGTTGGAGATTATTAGGCTTTTGTATTTCTTGATAAGGCAAGGAAGTAGCTCACACTCAGAGTATTAATCCTTGGTTTAAAATTAGCAGAAGGAACAGATGCCGACCCTGAAGCAGTTGGCAGTTCAAAGACTGCTGCATATACCAAAGTTACTCTTTGCTCTTCAGGAGGCTTTTAATACATAGAACAGTTTGTTCATTCCTAACACTTGGGAAAAGATTGTGAAATTAAACATGAAACTTTATCTTTAAATCCTTGGTACTTAAATTAGTCCAATACATTTAATAGTCAAATTCTAGTGATACACTATGATCACCAGAATGGAGAGGAGGGAGGAATCACCCAAGGGGATCATTCTTACATAATTATGTGAATGTTAAAATACTAAGTACAAATAATACAAGTTGCACTGAAATTGGTTGATTTCTGATTTTAGACAGCGTTCCTGAATTCCTCCAAGTCAGAAGGACAACAATAGATGTTTAATATCAAGATTAAAAGATACTAGATCAATTGTACCTTAAATGTCACGCCTCTAAAATCATAAGACTATTCAGGAACTAATTTGTTCTCCTGTCTCTAGGACTGGCTTTTCTTAAAGTAATGCTGTATCACCCATGCTCTAAAATAGACCCTGGAAAGTGCAGAGTTGAAAACAGACTGTGTCACAAAGGTTACAGGGTATATTTTTAATTCCATGCATCTCATTAGAAGTAGCACCCTTAGACTTCATAGCAATAATATTCCTAGATATAGTACTACAGTGCTGTTCATTTAGAGAAGCTGTTATAAATTTGTGTAGACTGTGTACTTTTCATTTGAGTGAGAGATGTGAGTTATCCTAGAAACAACTCAAAAGCATTAGCAGTAAATTGTGGTTCTATGCTATCAGAAGATTTCATCCAAATTTTAAAAGTACTGATTTTATACTAGTGCAGAGGTGCAAATACAGCTCACTGCTCATTACTTTGAGAATCAAATAACTTATGCTGTTCTATATGCTAGTGATAAGGACACTTAAAAATTAACAGTAATGTATTTAAAAATGACAGCTTACAAACATAGCTAGAATGTCAACAAGACTATACATGAAATAAGTTCTATTTTCCTTTCTCATCATCTTTTCAATCCTGAAGTCAATGGATAGAGTACCTCTGAGCACAGTGGTATTTGGACACAACACTTTTTGATCCTTAAGGTCTAATTTTTGCAGTTAGGTTTTCAAAATCCTCATTGCCATCCAAAGGCATTAACTGATACCAGCAGGAATTTTGATAGAGCAAGGGTCTTCAGCTTCTCAGGTGCTGGGATGAATTTTGTCCCTTGTGAAGAGATTACAGAAGGGCTAGATAAATCTGTATGAATTAACTTCAAAATTTTGGGGCACATATTTTATTAGCTTATTTATTTTTTATATTTTATTGTATTGCTGTGAGGTTTGGGTTTGACTGATAAGAAAAACCTGCAATTTTCCTGTTCTGCAGCACTAGACTCCTTGAAGACGAAAACTATTTTGAGAAAGATGACTAACATTTACTTAGTGTAACCTATATCCAAGCACCGGATCCGCCAACTTTGGATTGCTATTGTTAAGCTCCTCAGCTTCTGTCAGTCACGGCATGAACATGATCGGAATTTTCAGCTTCTAACATTAACTGAGCTTCATTTCTGATAGCTCTGTGTTGAAAAGGCTTTTCCATAAGTTTTTAGGTATGATCTGGTATAGATATGAGAGCGTAAAAGTTTTGCTGGTAAGCAATGCTTAAGAAAATTCTTGAGGGTCTTTAACAAATACATGTTTCATGTATATGAAGCGTATGGCTTCTTTCATTCACTATCCCTGAGCAGTGCCCAAACACCTAACCCTGGCTATTTCTTCCTTGCAGAATGATGTCAGCTCAGTGCAGAAGACAATGCTCTACAGCCTTTTATTCAGTGATGCTGGAGAGTTAACTGTGATGGAAAACACTCAGTAGTAATAATAATCAGATTTTAATAAGTGGCTTTCATAGCTAGATTTGAAAACCACTTTACAAGGCCTATCAGAATCATTTTCATTTAACAGGCAGAAAAGATGAGGTACAGAGCCATAGATAACTCCTGTGCTATTACAAGTCTAGTGGCTGAACTACTGTCTCCACAACTCTGGTTTAGTGTTGTAGCCACTGTGGTATGCTCACGTCTGCAGAGAAAGCTCCACACAATCACCTGAATGGAGTCAGTGGTTATAACTTGCTCACTGGGGGAAACAGGGCTGAACTGACCTGGATGGGATTTGGCATTTCCAAACGTTTGCATTGCCAGCCTCTCCCTCCACCTAGAGATACCCAGTTCCTACTGCTTCCCAGTATGCAGGGGAAAGGGAGGACAGGGATGAACTCTTCCTGCTCATTGCTTTCTGTTGCACTCCTCAGCAATCACCCTGAAGATGATTTCTGCAGCCTTTCCCATTTTGTGCTGTGATAACAAAAAGACTTCTGACTTCAGGGGTTGGGGAAAGGTCAGCAAATATCATGCTATCTGTGGAAAGATGCGAGACTTTTACTTTGTTTGTGATCACAAGTGTGTGGCACCCTCATGGTGCTATTCAAGTGAGCAGATGGACACTTACCTTTGAAAACTGGGCAGATTTTCCACACAGTGGCAGCCCCTTCTCGGTTATACTGTCCCAGTGCTAATTCCATATAGAACAGGGGCATTCCAGCAATGATTAAGAAGAGTATATAGGGAATAAGAAAAGCACCTGGAAAGACAATAATTAGACATTGTAGTCTATGCTGTGGTTACTTTTTTGCTTTCTCTTTTGCTTACTTTTACTGGCTGAAGACAAAGCCACTGCCTTTGAGAAGTAGGAAGGAAATATCAGGAAGGAAGAACCCATGTTCTCTTGTCCCTTTAATTTATTTTTTTTAAGGTCTTTGTGACAGAACCCCTGAAAAAAAGCTGTAGACCATGGCTCCTATTTCCCCCTAATGTTTCACCTCTGCTCTTTGGCTTCAAAGGGAAAAAAATAAATGTCTGAAAATTAATCCCTAACTGAAGAAGAAATGATGCCAAACACACTTGCAGAACCAAAAGAAAAAGGGGCTATGTAAAGTTTAGTTTTTTGGTTGGTTTTTAGTTTTTGTTGTTTGTTTGGTTGTTTTTTTTTCAACATAGTATGTTCTAAAGGGAGAATGGAGGCCAGCAACAGAGGAAAGAAAATACTGTGCGAGTTCCTGTAAGTGCAGTTTAAATCATACTGTGTAAGGTGGCTGCAGGAGCCTCTGGCTTGAAAATGGATCACTACTGGTCAGTCATGTGGAATTTGAGCTTCCATGGCACGTTTTGGTTTTAGCTATAATAAATTCTCTTATTCTTATGAAATGTATGAGAACACACATCCCTTTCCAGCCTAGTGATACCGATCGCCATTCGTGTAGAGTATATACTAGGTTTCAGTGATAGGCATCTTCATATTGCAGCAGGACAGTGCCAGGGCTGCTGGTACCATCCTGGAATATATAACGTTACTTGACTGAGGATTCTCCTGTGAGCTCACACCACAGAAACTGTTACCTGTAGAAAAACCCTGATCTGTCAGTGCTACTACCACAAAAAGTAGTGCCAACTGAACTACAAAAGGGTTAACGTAGAAACTATCTGAAAATTTCTTTGTTATTTTACATGATCCAAGTCCCATAAAGAAGATTGCCCTGGTGCATGGGTACATATGATACTATAAAACAACTACGGTTGGTGTCATGTTTAATAACTGGATTCTCTGTTTGTCCTCTCCTCTGTGGTACCTGTAAAGTGTAACTTTTATTTTATTGCATAGCTTATTTGGTCCAGATCATTTGAAGTCATATAAAATGTGTCTGTATGAAAAATTATTAGATTTTTGTGATAACTAAGGAGCTGACAGAGTAGCTGCATATCCTGAATAACTGACTGCTGTCCTTAGGAGTTACGTATGAAGAAGAAACTAGACTGTGAAAATGATGCTAAAACTGTTCAGCAAAAGACAAAAGAAAAAGAGCAGCAGCTGTTTCTCTCAATAGCAAGTAGTAAGAACTTCTGAAGACCTTTAAAATCTGCTGTACTGGTTTAATAATGTATTGAATTAAACTTTCCTTGCAAAAGGAAGTAAGTTTGCATTGCTTCTAAATATATAAACTTACAGAAGTTGTGTAGTCTATAGTAAAGTCTAAAAGCTAAAAGCATGACTATAGCTGAGACATGCCAGTAAGCAAAATGAACTGCATATTTAAGAAGTACTTCTGAAATTACGGTTGTGCTTTTAAGTCTGAAGAGCTGTTGCTCCTTTTCCTGTCATATTTGCTTTTCACAGATACTAGTAGTGTAAGCTGCCGTCTCTTCAGAGAGGGAATTGGAGTATATACTTTGAAAAGTAGTGTGCTGTAACATAATGCTAAGGACAATGTATTCAGCACTTAGTTGTAAGTGTAGGTATTTGAAAGTCGACAACTTGCAATGTAACAGAGAGAAGGTATATCAAATAGCTTAAAGCTTTGAGAATGTATCCTATAAGCTGAAATAAATTGGTACTGTCATTCTGGGGGCAAGAATCTTCTTATTGGTGATGTTTCTGTGGAGTGGAGGAGTGTGACTGCTACCGCTGTTCACATAAGCTGCTGCAGTACCAGCGATACATGTTTTAATAATATCTCCCTGCTGTTCATAAGCTGCTTTTTATAGTTGTCTTGTTGAACTGTCATATGTTTGCATATTGAAGAGAAAAAAATTTTTGTATTCAACAAATACTTGATATCCTGTAGTTCAATACTGAAACATATTCAGCTAAATCAATCTGGGATACTACCTTTTACTTTCACTATATCTAGTATCTAGTTAAATTATTTTAAGTGGGTTTACTCTGAGGTTTCTTCTGACAGGCTTTGAAGTGCTCTACTTGTCTTGCTTCGATAGTATTACAGTGTGTGAAGCTGACTCACAAACCTGGCTTGTATTTGGGAGGTATGGAGTTTGCACAGAGTGCTGTTTGATTAACTTCAGTGGCAGGAGACTGGAAAACGTGATGCCACAAATGAGATTGGGAAATTTGTGTTTGCAAAAATTAATCCCGGAGATGTGTAGTGGACATCCATGTTAAACGCTAGTTTAAAATAGGTGTCTAAGTATGACTAATACCATGATGAACTGTGAAGTGTACTGTACTTAGCCATACTTGCTTAAGCGTCATCTGTTTGGCTGCGAGTCATTCCAGGCTTTAGTTAAAGGAGGTTTCTTTCCTTTTTTCCTTCCCCCGCCCTGCCCCCGCAAGGGATTAGTAAGGTGTGGTGTAATTTTCAGCGAAGAGCAGTTACACAGTATGGCAGGGTTTTATAGCTGGGTTACTTTTCAGGTAGTTGAATGATTGAAGTATTTTGAAATTGAGATAAATATCAAAGTAAGGGTGCTTAGTCACATTAAAGTTGGCTTAATGTTTTGGAAACTTCTGGAAAGGTCTTGTTTAGCAGCTTCTGCTTAGGTAAAAAATACCAAAAAGCTGGGTATTTTGTAAATACCTCGATATTTGCTCTTCACTTAGCTATATCCAGAGTGAAACTTCACGGTGTTCACTGAACCATTTCTGAGATCATGGGCACTTCAAAGCAAAATAAATGATGGTCAAAGTATCATTCAAATTGCTGCAAACTAGAATGGCATGCAAATGCTTACAAACAGCATATGTGTGATACATGATCAGCCTTAATCTGTGATCGTACAGGGGGTCCATCGTGGGACTGGTTGGTGTCCAGTATCTTGGGAACGGGAGCTGCTGTTTGGAAGGAGACTTCACACCATCTTGCATGTGTGGACACCCCTTGGGCCAGGAAGGAGGCTAAGCAGCTTCCTGATGGGCCTCTTGCTTTAGGTCCACTGGTGTGAATTTGAGCATCCCACTAGCCTTCCCTGAAGGAGCAGCCTCGCTGTTAATGCCTACCTGGTCTGTGAACTCAGAATGTGTTAGGAAGCGTGACACAATGCCAGCTCGGGCACTCTGCCTGTGCCACTGGCTACAAAAGCTTTAATTGCATGAATCCAAGGGGCCAGTCAGATTTTGTGTAGCCCAGGCAGCTGAACTCTTAGGGAGCACACAGTTTGGCTAGCACTTCAGACTAGCCTGCCAAGATCTACCCACCTCAGAGAGCCGAGGGAACGCAGTCTGTGGGATTGCTGCATTGGCAGTGACATGCGGATAGCACTCAAGGGGATTCCACTCCCCCACCGTGTGATGGGATGGGGCTGAGCACACAGCTGCATCCCACAAAGCAGCACTGGTCTCAGCAATCCCTAATGGTTCCTAGTTTCCCTTTACAGCTAAATATCTGGAGTAATTAACATCTGCATTACCGCCCTGGTATAAGAGCCGTACTTGGCTTGCTACTGAGTCACATGCAGCTCAGAAGCCCCAGGTTGGCCTTGGGCTGTTGTGAATTGCTACATCTCTCTGTTAACACATCCCATGAGATCCACAGGCAGCCCTTAAGGTACCAGTGCGTACATGGAGTTAAGACAGCCTGGTGTCTTACGCAAAACTCCATTAGGTCAAACCCCCAGCTTCTACAAGAACCAGCTGTGTGAAGCTTCAAGTGGAAATTTACACAGAAGGTTTTTTTTAAAAACTATTACATTGAATCAATGAAGAACAAAATACAAGACAGGCTTTGCTTTCCTGCATTCAGTGCCAGAACCACTGAATTTTGGTATAACAGAATCCACACAGTGTCTCCTTCCCCTGTTCTTCAGCATTCACAGCATTCTAGGGGGTGGGAAGCAAAGAGGAATACAGCTCTAAATACTCCTCTCGGTCCTCCAAGGATGTCTCATTTTACTTTTAAATACCAGAAAGAAAGAAGAATTAATTTACTGATGACTGAAAAAAGATCATTTAAACAGCTAAAAGGATTTGTTGCTGCACATAGAAGAAGCAGGCCAGGAAAGGGGTAGTTGAAACAACTTTCAACTATTTGTGCTCATTAGCCTTCTGCATTTGTTACCATGGTTATTCTTGTCAAAATGTTAACTGGCAGGAATGTCTGCTAAAACAACAAACTTTCAGCAAATATTACGGTATTATTTTCAGATAGGAGCGTTTCCAGCATTTGTGCAGGAAAAGAGTCTGAAAACAAAGAACTTGCAACTGGTGAATTGCAATACAAGCTATTCTCTGCATCTGATCACCACGGCTTGCTTTGTTCCTACAGAACAAATAGTACTGCAAACAGCATCAGCAAACGGTTGATAGAGTGGAGTACGTTTGCTTTGACAACAAGAAATATGGGTTGACGTTCTAATCTGTGGAGACTCTTGTGAATAAAAAAGGAAGTCCCTGATGCAGAGATCTTGAAAAGTCGATTGTATAAGATCACCAGAGGTAGAAAACTGAAGTAACTGGAAAAGCAGGCGTTTCTTAGCGTACGAACGTTAGTTCTGGCTTTTCAGCAGATGAGCTATCAGCTGGCTTGCACAGCTACCGAGGGCACCTCCGAGGGAGGCAAGCCTGAGCCTGCTGCTGATTCCTGAGAAGAAGGGGTGGAAGGATAGAGCTTTACTGACCTGAGATTAAAAGCAATAAGGGTTTATGTGGTACAGCAAAGAGAAATCAGAGATACAAGGGAGTGTGATGTAACCTCAGCGTGAAAGCCAAGATGATGATTTTAACAGCAGCTGCACGATGATGCTGAGCCCAGCCAGCAAAAGATTATAGTAGTCAAAAATAACATTTTTCTGCAGAAGAGATTGTGTGACATACTATAAAAACTTCAGCAGCACTTTGCACATATAAAATCTTTGAAGTATGCAATAAAATCCTCCAAGTATGCAACCTTTTTCGTGGAAAGTATTTCTGAATTATAAAACCAGTGGAGCTATACCATGGTGAGTGACACATTTCTGCTGAAGCCCTTATATTTAGCTACTCCTTCTAACGAACAGTTGCTAGATTCTAAACTATTTATATTTCTATTCTCAATTTGGGCTCAGAGCCCTCAGTTTTTCCAGAATTCCAGTTTTAATAGTGTTTCTTTCACTCAAAAGAAAGTGAAAACAAATAGTTTCCAGAAATGGTTCCATCCTGGTCATGGGCTGATGCCAACTGAAGCCTGTATTTTTTGTCTTCAGCAGTTAACCTGCTACTGCCTTGAAATCAATTGAAGTGACTCAAAGTGCAGTGTATTTATAAGCTGGCCAATGGGTTGTGATAGAATGGGTTAACCAAGCCCTCCTATGCAAACCTAGTCATCTTCTTGGCTTTTTGTTACAAGAGTAATGAGCTAAAGAAACCCATTAGTAGCTATTTCGAACAAATTAATGAGAGTTAAATATACCCAGCCTCTCAGAGCAGCATGATTCATTCATAAATAACACCCAAGTCATTGGCTAAGGTCCTATTTACATACATTAATGAAATGAACATATCTACAACAGTGTGTAAAGATAATTGCAGGAACGTACAAGGACAGAACCCTGGACTATGTCGTTTGATAGGAAATTAAAGAATAAATGAGGAGACATGGTGGTTTGAGTGAATATAAATCACGTTGGTCCAAGATGGCCAGTGTGGCAGTGGGAGCTCTGGGCCTTTGTGGAGGGTTCCTGCTGCTGACCTTCACAACACTCTCACTGCTGCTAGCTTAGGAAATTTAAGTCATTTCCATCTTCTGCTGTGAATGTGACGACAGCACATCCAAAAATCTTCTTTACAAGGTTGTAATGATAACTGTTGTTTTCATATCACGTTGTCGTGTAGTAGAGGTACTATTGGAGCTGGGCCCTTTGTTTCCAAATAAATCAACTAGTATCAAGGTGAATTTTTACAGTAGTTTGGTAAGTAAATAATCTGAACTTTATAAGAATGTGAAGGTCTAGTTCCTAATGTGTCTGCTCAAACCCATCTTGTTGATTTTGTGCCTTTTTCTTCTTTCTTAACTACGTGGCTGGTTGAAGCAAGAAATTACAGAGTAAATAAGCTGGTATGTGGAGCCAGCTTGTAAACTGTTTTGTTACCTGATTTATGAAATGCCTATTACTAATGTTCAGTAGAAGTGGTAGTATCCTTTCCTGGAAGAGCTAACACTGTTGGGAACAAACTAGCAAACTTTATAGTTCACAAGCTCTTCAGAGAGTGCTGGTCAGGGGAAGTGCATAGCACTGGACTGCCAGGTCAGCGTGCAGAGGCCTAGCTGGACAACATTGCTGCTTCACAACAGACATGACTGAAAGCTTAAGAGATGCTAAATTAAGAGGAAAAATACTATTTTATCATTTTATTAATAGGAGTGTTCTATTTGTGGTTCGCCCCCCCCCCCCCCTTGCACTTATTAGGGGTGACACAAGGATATATTCACCTGCAATTGCACATCAACAAAACCATCCATGTAAGGTGTAGGCTGTACTTGAGATGTACAAAATCAAGTCTCTGTCAAAATGTACCTGATTTATTGGTGGCAGAAAGTCCATAGCTAAAAATATTTTTGAATGAAGACATGAGAAGCTATTTGCTGTGAGCTTGTGGATCAAGATAAGCAAGCAGGTTTTGCCTGGATTCCAGCGCTAGACAATCCATAACAACGCAACCTCATGTGTTAAGTTTTTTTTGAAATGTGTGTACTGAAAAACTATTTTCTGTGATGTAGAGAATATAGTAATGTACATGAAAGGAGATACTCCTTCATCAGACTTATCTGCCTTTTAAATGTAGGGAAGTCCGTGCTTGATGCCAGGGAGATTTTTGGCAACTAGTTTTACTTCAGTTCAGATAGAGACTGTTAGTCATAGTTCTCTCTTCCTTCTCAGAGAACTTGTATGTTCACTTGTGTTTGTTTAGTCTCAGCTGTAAACTAAAATGAATGTTTTCAAACTTCACGGATCCATCCAATTTTGATGGCAGAAAGGATTGTTACATACTTTGGTCTAACTTCCTGTCTAACATATACCAAAGTTTCAGTCAGAAAAACATACAATCCTGATTTGAAGATACAAGGCAGATCCTTTGCTTTTTTTTGGTAGTTTATTCCATAGGGCAATAACTTTGGTGTTATAATAAATACTCTTTTTAAAAATCATTGTTTCTAAATTCAGTGTATCTGACATTTGATTGTGGCAGTGCTTTCCATGGTAAATGCAAATACCCTGCACTATTTCCCTCCTGTGAAGTTGCTTAAGTGCTGCAATCAAGTGTTTCAGCCTTCTGTTCATAATCTGAAGAGACCTAGTGAATTAAACTCATTACAGTGTGACAGTGATTCCTGCTTTCTGTACAAATTCTCACCTGACAGGTATTTCCTGGTGTAGCAGGTTCATATTAGCACGCTGAAGAGTTACATGAGCACTTTTTGTACTCACATGAAGTCATGATATCCTTTCTGAGCTGTGCATTTGATGCTTCGGGAATGCCAAGTTTGTATCCCTACAAACAACATGTGTTCCTCCACCTTACTAGAAAAAAGCCTAGGATGAATCCTCTGGATTTCAGCCCCTCATTTAGGCAGGGTTAGTGTCCTTGCTTTGGTCTTTCTTCTCTTTCTAACACTCTCAGGATTGCCACTGTGGGAGCTGCTTGCTATCCTGTGCACACTGTACAGGGTATACACATGGCAACTCACCTCCTTGCCGTGCCATCTGCCTCAGGTGCCTAATATGAGGTGATACAACTGCCCTGGCAGAGCTAATTAGAGCCACAGCAGTAGCTCATGTACACTGAGACAAGGCACATGAAATGGGCTTTGTATGTGCAACAGTGCCATTTCTGGTTCACAACACAACCTCAGAGGGAGGGTGTTTCTCCCAAAGACTGGTTTTCTTCTGCAGTTGTCAAAATGAAAAATAGCCCCAAAGTTAAGCACCCTCTGGAGAGGACGCTGTACCCATTTTAGGCAGCATGAGATTCATAACTGTGCCAGGGTAAAACAAAGTTCTTAGGACGTCTTAAATCAGCTCTAGACAAAGTGCCAGGCAGCTTTCAAGAGGATTAATGTACAAACCAATAGGAGGTAAATGCCTTTAAATTCTGCTAGAGAAACATCAAGTATAAACACTCTGAGGTACGCTTAAAACTTGCCTTACCATTTCATGATTAATCCAATTTTAAGTTGTAATTCCAATTTTTGGACTCATTGACCAAAGCAAAACATTCCTTTTTCTTCCAGGCTTTATTAGAGATTTGTTTGTAATAGTGTAATACTTTCTGTACTATCTTAATCTTTACAAACTCTTGCACCACAGAGTCCTCTAAATTTTTCCTATCAATAAAGGGTTATGTTCTATCACAAAAGTATGAGACAATTATACATTCCTATCTATAAGGATTCTAGTAAACCTAACCTTTACTCTCAGTCATTACAAATGAAGCCTTCAGGATGAACATTCTTTCTGATGCCACTAAAGGAAGCAGAATAAATATACTGTAAACTACATATAATGCACGTTTATACAGGGCTATAAAGTAGAATACAAACAGTTACATATACTATAAAGCCATTCTTCATGTTTTATTAAAACCCACCTACATTTTCAGTCAACGCAACTGAGTATTCTTTGTGTAATAGTTTTCTGGTATATCTGCATTTCTTAGACATGCTATATAAGCTACAAAGTACAGATTTCACACATTTTGTAATGGATAGTATGCTAACTTGCCATAAATAATATTTTCTTATATAGGACAAACGTTGCATCAGTTCAATTTATTTGTAAACTTTACTGGCTGTGTGCAATGGTGTTAGCAACAATACTGGCAAATTTCCTACGACAGTGAAGGCCACTAGTGAATAATTGCCTAGAACAATGCAAAACCCTGCACTCTTATCAAAGATTATAGTTGCTATTGGAGTTTGCTACAGTTTTGGAAAGTCTGAGCAAGGGTAATCTCCAAATGGCTGTGGCTTCATTACTTTGTACTTTTATGTTAGCACTGAACACAAGAATTTCACAAAAGCTGTTCCAGCTCTGTGTCTTCACAGAGAATCCATCCATTTGGAAAGCCTGTGTGTGGACTAGGGTAGTGCTGATAATATTCCCTTGCTCCAATGGGTAAATTGACTCTCACCTAGACGAGTATGAAACCACAACAGTGCTGCACTAATCTAGCTGTACTAGCTAGCAACACCCTTCTTCATTTTCTCATTACTGTCCTTCTTCTGTGGAATTATTCAGAGAAAAGTTTGGATTTGAGTTTGAAGCCTGAGCAATGTATTTGTTCTTATTTAGTGGACTATTTTCCTAACAGGCTTCAAGCAATGAAGTCAATTTTCCCCTCAGTCCAAGCTGTCCAGTACGTACTTTATCACTGCCATTCTACTCAGGGCATCCTAGCTTGAAATGCCATTGAAGAATGTGAAAATGACCTCAGGGCCCATCATAGCTCACTGCCAAGATGAAGCAGAGGACTATCAACAGTTTGAAGCAAAATCCTTCTGGTTTCATCACAGTGAAAACTCTTGCCAGGGCAGATTGCGAGGCAGTGTTGTTCACTGATTATTCAAACCTTATGATAAATCAGTGTGGCTGAGCTTGGGGTTTACAACTTACCACTTTTTTTCCTCATATTTCTAAACATCTTTTAAAGACATAATACCTCCTTACTGGTAATTAGAATGAAAAATGTAATAGATTTTGAATACTTCAAAATCTCTTAATTTAGGGTCAGAGACAGTGATTTTGTCATCAGCTTCTCTATGTGTCAATGAAGAATTAACCTGAAATTTAGGAATAGGCTGGTAACTGTTTTGTGTCCCTTTCTTTTAGGGAAGATTCGAGGGAGAGAGAATGACCAATGCCAGCTATATTCCTACAACCACCAATTTCAAGAGTTCAAATACTGTGGGTTAGGCCCCAGAATAATTTAAAATGTTTTCAAATGTAAGATCTTCTAGTCCAGTCCTTTTATTTGCCTCTCATGGCTTTTAGTCTTGTATTTGCTTTGTATTTCCCCAGCTTTTTTTCTTTAGCTTTGAGAACTAGAAAGAGCTTCTTGCCTAATCGTTTATCTTTACGAAACTGTGAGAGTAAGAGGCACTTCTTAATATAGTACATTTTTTAATTGCTTGAGCCCTGCATAGGAGTATGCCAAAGTCACAGTCTAATTCTCAGAGTTAATTCATTTTGTGTTATAAGGACCATCATCATGTGGGAGTCCTGACACTTTGCTTATGCGGCACTGAGCTATTGCACTGAGTGAAGATCAGTTATTAGTCAGTGGAAGTCTTCTGTATCCATTTAGTCTGAATAGTTTTTTATTACTTTACTCTGTTTTTCTTCTCACATAGTTCTTAGTCTGGAAATTCTGTCTACTTAGGAGTCCTTAAGAGAGAGATGTCTGTTATTTGGGTTGAAATCCTGGCTCTGATGACGTCAATGGAAAAAAACCACCCATTGACTTCAGCTGGGTCAGGATTTTTCCCTTGTGGTTTAGGAATCTATTGATTTTAACCAGGGCTGTGGAGCCATACATAAATGAGAAGCTGCAGAAAAGGGAGCAAATGATCAAACTCCTCCCCAAAGCAAAATACCGGAGTGTCTCCAGACTCACCAACACCTGCCTCATGATCTCATGGACCCATCTGCATTTCTCTTTAGAGAGGAGACAAAAGCACTGCACAGCACAAGCTATTTCTTAGTTTTGTGATAAATCTTGTAAATAAGATGTCTGTGTACAGCTATAATCACCCCTCAGTTGGGGGCATGAGCTTTTGAGCTTTCCTCTAGCATCAGTCTTACTGGGTACCAGTAGACAGATACAGTCCTGCATGCAGATGAAAAGTCATGTATTAGGTACTTTTGAGTAGCTTCTAAACTGGGAACTTGCTGTTTTGATAACACTTGGCCATGAACTTTCCAATACCATTGTTAGTCCAATATCCTTAATTGTTCTTGCTCACAGAAACTCTGCTTTCCATTACTGGTGTTATGAAATAATGATGCTTCTGCCTAGAAGGCAAGGTGCTCAGACCTGCTGGAAGGTGGATTACATTAACACTGAGGAAGGGAAAATGGTTCTTTATTGTAGAATGGCAGTAAAATCTGTGTGGAGCTTGTATGTTTTCCCAAGGGAAAGCTTTTGAGCGGACTGCAGAGAACAACTTTCTAAACTTAGTATTTGAGAAATTATCTCCTGTGGTGTCATTCCTTGAGGGAAAGAAACTGTATCTCCATTTGAATGTTGCACTCATTTAAAAACGTTGTGTTCAGGGAGTAACATCTTGTTATCAATGGATTGTGTCCTTGCTGTCATTGTGGCCATGAGCTCGTTGAAGTGAATTAGACATCGCTAAAAGCTGCCACTCCTATAATAGCCTAATACATGACATCCAAGAAGGGTCTGCTTGGGAACAATTATTGCCCTTACTGGGCAGCTCTGTATTTGAAAGACGTAAGCCAATCTGTGAGGCCCTCCAGTAATTCTTTGTTTTCTATAAATGCAGTAGGCTGCTGTTACATTAACCATCAGGTTGGGACCTGCCAAAATCTATAAGGATCTACTGCTCCACCTTGTGGTCTGAAAAAAGTTTTCCATTAGTTCTGCTCCGTAGAGTGGTGTGTCAGGAAAAGTCCAGCCTCTCCTTTCTTATTAAACCAGAGTTTGACTGGAAATCAGTACCATACTTTTCCTTGATAGGGATCTTAAGGGCAAGTAATGTGTTGTCACCTTTGGTGTGCTTCAGGATAGACATTGCAGGATGTGTTTGATTACAGAAGAGAGAAAGAGAAAGAAAAGTTACATCAGCGAAGAGTGCTATTCAGAACACATAGTTCAGAAGGTGCAGAATAAATTATAAATAGCCAGCAAAAAATAGGATACACAATACTCGGCTGCTTTTTTCTCCACATAGGCTAGGCCCATGGTAAGAGCTAGTTTGTGTGGGCAGGGAGGCAGCCAGATAGGATGTGATCTGCTGTGCTGCCCATGGGCCAGAGAATCAGCAGCTTCCCCCAGTTGTGAAGAGTTCAGTAAAGATGAAGGCTATGTACCTGGCCACAGTCCTTCCTGCACATCAACGCTACAAAAGCTGTTTCTCCAACTACCAGGAGTGCTGTAGCAAGACATGGCTTTTTACTCACTCTGTCGCTACTTGCAGTGCTTGGAAATGCGTGATACTCTTCTCCAGCTCTGAAATAAAGGCTCTAAAGGAGTACTACTCTTCTGCTGTTGAAATCACAACTCCTGTGTACTTTAGTTGGCTGGGACCAAACTGGCACTGCTCTTCTGATGCTGGGTTTGTTCTAGGAAAGCAGTTTATAGCAAAGCAGTCCAAAAGGCTTTATATTTGTACTGATCAGGGAGTGTTGGATCCTGAAATTAGTGTATATTCTTAAACAATAGCAATAACCAAACAATAGCAACCAGCTAATACCTACTTTAAGTGCGCAGCTTCTGCAACCACTTGCACTTTTGGAAGTGAGTGGTTGTGCTCATAAAGCCTTAAAGAGTAGGAGCACTGGAAAAATTACCATCTTATATAAAAAGACTTCTTGTATAATAAGGGCAGCTTGTCTCACTGCATACCTGCAATCAGAATGCTAATCATAAAAAACATTATGGCAAAAGACAACTACCTGCCCAATCCTGTCCGAGTTTTGTTTAGTAATATGTTATCACAGAATTCCATGCACTGGAAAGTTCTTACTGTGCTCTGGATGAGGATGAGTATGAAGAACTATGTGGCTTACATAGCCAGACCTCCCTGCTGACACTGTCTGTTTCTGAATGGTAGACCCTGGTTCTCAAAGTGGTGTACTGAGCTGTCACCCTTGCCATGCTTCAGGAGAGATTGCAAAATTTACTTAGAGAATAGGGCAAAGGAGAGGGAAAAGTGAAAATAAAACAAAGGATAGCTTTGATAAGTAGTGTAGAGGTTCTTTGCTATGATCTTTGTAGAGAATAGTATGTCACAAGGCAAGGAAAACAATTTCCCTCCACCCTGCTTCCTCCCATGTCCTTCCCTCTTCTTTATGGATTAAAGGTTTCAAAATCTGTATGGCTGAAATTAAGTATGTTGAATCCATACAGAAGTTAAGATGCTGAGTTATACTACAATTATCTCTCCATAATTTCCTTGAGAATAGGGATTATTCAGCACTACTGGGGGGTCTGGGCACTTTTTCGTGCTGATCCCTGAAGGACTCAGAGTTGCTGATGTGCTTCCCATTAGACATAGCAGAAATGAAGGCATGAGCTATTTGATGTTGCTCCTCAGAACTGCTCGAAATTCTTTAAACCATTGGTTTCCGTTTTAATTCACAGCAGGAGGTTCAGTAATTTGTGGACTGATTTTAATCATCATTTCCCTCGCAGCATATCTAAACAGTTACTAAAGCTGTATGTTCCCTCTGATCTTATGTGTAAGTAGTTGGATTAGCATTCTGTTTCCTATTGGTGTACGTATAGGGAAGAAAGTATCTGTCTTGAAGTACTGGAGCTGTATTCACATATTTACTGAACTGACAGATGGGTTTGTCATATTTTGCCAAAAGATGAAAGGGCAATTCTGCCTCAAACCCCATGTAGACCGTGTTTCGGTCTCCTTAGGTATTTTGGGTTCTTCAGTGAAGAAGGGATGTTGGTTGTTACACTCATGATAGGGCCTTGAGATTTTCCATTGTTGCCCGGGAATTTAATAAAGAGTTTAAAAAGATGCTAGTGAGAAAACAGACTAGAAACAGATGAAGCTTAAGTGCTTGCTGTTTCAGCTTGACTGAGTATCCAAACCCTGAGATCCCTAGCCAAACTACAAGGAGCTCCTGCATCTGTTTTAGTAGATGTTAATATGAACATAGAAGGCTTCCTAATGTGACTGTCAGAATTTACATGTCCAGGAGGGATATATATCCTGTTGGAATGGCTTTCTAGAGATGCTTCAGTGTCTTGGCAGATCTGAGAAGGGCATATAGGAATGAACGTGTGGGGGAGAAAGACCTTAAGAAGAGATTTTATATTCCCAAACAATAGAACTAAGTTTATGACTTGATGTCTTTCCTGCCTCTGATTTTAGAATAAAGTGCTTCTGAGTGGTAATCAAAATGTGTTCAGTGCACTCAGAAAGAGTTCTCTCTGCTTTTGTCAGAACAGCTCATTTGGTTCACACCAGCTTTTTTATTGTCTCATTAACATGGAGGAGCAAAGGTGGAAAGCTAGTTTTGATGATTGATTGATTGATTTGATTGGAGCACTGCTTAGATCAGGTCTGAATGCTTGCCCCACATTAATCACAAGATGATTCTTTTAAGGTGTAACACCAAGCTAAATACTGTGAATCTTGTCTAGAACTTTTCTATGCTTGTCTATCTCTAGAACCTTTGTAAAACTGTCAGTCTAAGGGTTGCTGGAAATTTTCAGGGACAAAAAACTTCTCCTCTCATCCAGGTATTTAGCTGTAGTCCATGTAGTTTATTTAGTCCATGTAGTGTAACACTTAGATGCTATTTCACTGTGTTTCACCCCAGAGTCAGAAACTAGAATGTTAGAACTGATGAAAGGTTTGGGTGAGAAAGATTCAGTTCTTCACCAACTATTCATAATGCTTCATAGGTAGCAGGTGTATGACATAGTAGCTTATAACCCTGCAGACGTTACAGTTCTGAAGAGTTACTTTGCAGAGGAGCCAACAAGACACGTAGAGGTGAACAGGGAATTTCAGAGACGCAATTGTTATATGAGCTGAACCTAGGTGAGCCTGTGCTCTGTATACACCAGGAGATTAGTGGCTGCTCAAGGAAAGGAAAGAGAAGTGATGAAGTCACATGAGAGAGCAACTGTGAGCTGGCCGCTGAATCCAGCTCTGGGCAAGGAGGTACTGTCACACCACACAGCTGAACATTGTCCCCAACAATGCCCAGGAGCCTAAAGCTCATGGCTGCAGCCTGGAGATCAGCATAACAGTTTAACCTGCCCGAGGTCACTGGTTTGATGTGCTAACAGGAATTGAAAACCCCTTATTAGGAAAACAAGATCACTAGATTTGCATGTAAGTTTGATTGATTGATGAGTCAAACTCTTGGCGTAGGCTTTGCAGTGAAATTACTTCAAAGTAGATTTATTATTATCATCATCACTGCTATTTTGGAATGTAAACCCTGATATTACAAGGCAAAGGTCATCCACCTTTGAAGTGTAAAGTGCCAGATTATAGTCTTTCTCCAAACAGTGATTAAGTTGGATGGCAGACAGATGCTTGGCAAAGCATAGCGGGGCAGAGCCTGGTAGAAAGGGAAGGTGCTGCTGGCCAGCATCACAGCTTGCTTTCGGGGAAGCAGCGCAATAGCCGGGCTTGCGGCTCGGTGGGAGGAGATGCTTTCAGAGGTGGTGTTCTCTGTGTGTGATGACACCTGGCTCCTGGGGTTGTGCTGGCCTCTTTGGGCATATTCGGCTGTCTTTGGTCCCTGTGCTGTGGGCTGCTCAGTCCCGCACTACAGCTTGTGAACATATGAATAGAAAAGGGACCGTCATGATAAAATGTAAGGAACTTCTGTTTTAAACTGTATTGATTGCTGGTGAACTGTTCTTGCAAGCAAACAATTTCTTCTAGAAAGAATAATGCTTAAATAATGCTTCAGAGGAGATTAAAAGTATGTATTATGATAGTTGAAGAACTGTTAAAAAAATTATCTGCAGCTATTCATAAATTCATGAAAAGCTTAATCTGATTCTTATGATACAAGAAGTCTCCGGTTACTAATCTGACAATTACATGCTTCCTAATGAGTTCCTTCTGAACATGACTGACCTTGCAAATACTTTGGCTCGCAAAAAAAAGTACTTTATTGATAAATTATTTTCCCACAGATTTAAATGGGAAATACTAAGTTTGCATATGACTATGCAGTAAAATGGAACTAAAATGAACATTAATGCTAGAAGTATATTGTACAAAAAACTACAGTAGCTTTGTTAACTAAGACTGAGCATCATCCTCCCCCAGTGTGAGCACATCAGTTAATCATACTAGGCATTACTCAACTTCATTTGGCATCGGTAAAATTTGAGATGTAATCCAAATATCAGGGTAAATCTTTCCCTAAGTGGATGAGAGTCTAATTTTAATACTCTTTTTATTCTTTAATTCAGCACAGCCTCTTAGAGAACTGGGAGCACTTAAAAGGTTGGATGTGTCGCAAAGCCTTGTTTTGAGTACATTGAAGCTGACCACTTACAGGGAGGGTCATACAGCTGGGGAGTCTCTGGTTGTTTTTTTTTTTGAAAAAAAGGACTCTTGGCAGAAATGAGTTATAAAGAGGATATAGCACTTGTGAGAATAGCCGGTAGAATGACTGTAGTTGATGATTTCTCCAGTGACATACCCTGCTCCTTGAAACTCTCACAAATGGACTGCACAAAAGTAAACAGTGCTTTTCCCTTTTCAGCAGTTGAATACATGTAAGTTGTGGTGTTTATTGTCAGCCAAACTGACAAGGTGATGTTTGAGAATTCTCCATTCTAGAGCGTTGCCTTATCCGCTTAATGAGATCTTGCAGAAGTTTACCATCTGAACAGAGCCTCCCTATCGTCTTATAAAGTAGTTTAGAGCACATAATGGGCACATCCTGCTTCCAAGAAGTCAGTGAGTGCAAGGTCTCACCCAGTCTGTTCATGCCAAATTGTTCTGAATGTTTCTGTGGCCCATTCCATGTTATACAGCCCCTGAATCTGTCTCTGCCCTTGTAAGGCAGGCAAGTCCTATGGAAGTAGGTAACTGATAGAAAAAAACAAACTCTTGAGCTTTTTAGATCTTACTAAAGATTTAGGGATTTTTTTATTTATTTTTTTTTTTTAATAGCAAAAGAATGTTTCCAAAAATCACAGTTGTTCACAGAAGGGTTACATTCTGCCATCTATCTTTGTGCAGAAGTCCCATTGGGGTCTCTCAGCAAGCTACTCCCAAAGCACAGATGTTTCTGGCTATTCTTTCAGCATTTTAGTATTGCTGGATGCTTCTCACTCTCTAACTTTTTGTTACTGTGAGCTTGATAAAATACAAAGAGGGTTGGGTTCTTTTGTTAACACCACCAGTACTGTCTCTGAAGTTACCCAAGATACCAATGTCTGTGTAACTACTACTGGGTGGTGTATGCCTCATGGAAGCAAAACTCGCTCAAGTAAATTAGCAGAGTTTTGTATGTATGGAACTTCAAGATCTAACCCAAAAGCCTGTATGTCTAGTTTTTAATCAGGAAATATCCCTGGAGCTTATCAGAGGAATCAACTCAGGGCTTTGGCTAGTAAGAAAGTATGGGTGTATATGCATCTGTATCCTTGTAAAATTGAATGTTGAATGAGGGAATACAGAGTGTATTTATACTTTCTTTCCAAGTTCCTTTAAGTTCTCACGCTTTATTGAGAACCACCTATTTTTACAAGCATGGAAAGGCCCTTAGTGTGTCTGCTGGCATCTTAAATTAATCATAGCCAGCCTTGGAAATGTAACAGTCCACACATCACCCACGTCACTTTTTTCAGAGGTAAAGGGGAGTGCCATTCTCTACCACTCGCATGTTGTTGATGCTGTTCTTCAACATCTATGAGCACTTGTAAAACCTTTCTGGGTGTAGATTTTGGAAGGATAACAGTTTCTTTTTGTTAGATAACACAAGCTATACTGAAAACAAGTGTTAAGATACTTTAGTGGCTTAGGACTTAAGGCATTGCAACATGCTTCTTTTCCACTACCTATTTTATATCAATCTGTTGAAAATACACAAGTTTGTAACGCATATTTGACTGTCTTTGTGGACATGGAGCTCTAGTTAAATTGCTGAGGCTGAGTAATTGCTGAGGCTTTCAGAATAAAAAGAAACTGAGGGAGGAAGAGGAAAGGAAACCTTTTCCTTCCACTGGTTTACTTTACACATGCCATCCAATTCAGCTTTAATCTGGTTTGGTTTTTGGTTTTTTTTTTCCTTTTATCTAGTAGCTCCATATAAATATCAAAGGCAAACTGTAACCCTACTGTAAGCAGCTTGTAAAACTTTTTGTAAAGAGCAGGTCTGAACATGCTATACAGGTATAGAAATGCTGCCTGATTTTGTCTCTCTAGCTTGTTTGCCAGTACTACTAATATAATGAAATTAAATTTTCTCCGTGCCTGTTAGTGCCCTTATTATTATTACCTCTTCTATATGGAGATATGTAAGCCACAGTTATATAAAGCCCATTAGATTATTCTTCTGAGGTAGCAAAAGTTGCTCTAGTAGCTAGAAAGGTTCTCTTCTGCAGTTAGCAGTGTGAAGATTTTAAAAACAAACAAACAAGCAAAAAGTAAAGTTTAAGAATATCATAGAATGATGGAACCGTTTTGGTTGGAAGAGACCTTTAAGATCATCAAGTCTAACTGCTAGGTCACTGCTAAACCTTATTCCTCAGCACCACATCTGAACAGCTTTTCAAACTCTCCAGGGATGGGGACTCCACCACTGCCCTGGGCAGCCTGGGACAGGCCTTGACAATCCTTTCAGGGAAGATATTTTTCCTCATGTCCAACCTAAACCTCCCCTGGCACAATTTGAGGCCGCTTCCTCTTGTCCTATTGTTTGTTTCTTGGGAGAAGAGAGTGACCGCCACCTGACTTCAGTCTGCTTTCAGGGAGTTTTAGAGAGTGATAAGGTCTCTCCTCAGCCTCTTTTTCTCCAGGCTAAACAACCCCACTTACATCTGTGACCTAGGACTGGAAAGATATCAGTGAAATGCAGCAGTATCTCACAGCTCTGCCCTTTGCCTCATGTTCTTTTGTCCTGTAGGAACATTTACCCATAGAGCAAACCAACTCCTAAACCCATTCTGAAAGAGAAGGGAGTGAGTTGGCTTGAAACTCAGTAAAGTACTCCTAGAGCCTGAATCTCCTAGAAAAGTTTCTACTAAATGAGATTTATATATAGTTCCAACATGGGGGGCAATGGGTGGACAGTTTTTAAGATGTCATAGAGACAATTGTTGTAAAGAAGAAGAAGAGAGCTGTTAACCTGTCCTTGGCCATTCCCCACTTCTCAGTGCAGGGTCTATCCTGGACATGCTGTCATGACTGAACACTATGAGCTGATAAGCTGTTGGCCATACCCTTTCAAACAGTGTAGAAAAAGAAACATAATCACATGGTCTAAATATGATTAAACTTCATTAAGCCAAACAAAAACAGTCAAAATTATTCTGTCCCCCTGTCAGCCACAGCCGTTGTGTCTGTCCAGGTTAGCTAGCTGATGTCCTCCATGAGAACACCTCCTTAGGAAAAAAACATTGTTGATGGGATTTGACCATGGGGATTATCCCGTCTTTCAATTTGTGGTAAAATAAGTCTGTTAAGTGCCAAGAAAATATATTGTGATTTTATGTATGTGTTCAAGAATGACATACTAGGTGTTGATTGAGATGCTTCATACCGGGTTTGTTGTCTGTTGAAGAGCAGAGTAAACGAGTGTTTACAATCTCTGTATCAGTCCACACTTCTCAGTCATTCTGTAGACTTTGATAGCATAGGGTCTGTACCTTTGTAACGGGCTGATTTCACTGCGATCGTACAGAAGAGTTGGAACAAGCTTTTCATCAAGATGTGCTTCTTGTAGCTGTGAAGTAGGTAACTTTCTACGCTGCAGTTTGGAAGTGTTTGAATTAAAAGATGCTAATGAAGACCCAGGTTGCTCTAGCTGAACTGACACCAGATAATAAATACACGGAGACTAAACAAAATGCACCAGAGTTGCTATTACCTCCCATACCTGAGCTAACCATAAGTTATAAAAGAAGCAGGTTAGGAAATTAAGTGACCCAAAATGCAACAGAAAAGAGTTCAAGCAGTCTGGGTGTCACCTTGTGCAGCATGAGGTAGGGGAATATATCTCTTTCTCCAAAAGTGGCCAGATGACCTGCGATCTGGCAGCGGTGCGTATAGAGTGAGTGGCGTGTGAAGGATGCTGAGGCTACAGCTGCACCTGACACCAGTGGAAGCCTGCTGGGTTCGTGATGCATTGTGCTGCTGTAGCACGAGTTCCCAGCATTAGTTTTGGACATAATGAGGATGGAGGTTATTTTTCAGTGCAAACTACTTTCTTCAGCCTGTCTGGGTGGTGAGCAGAGAGTTTTTCAGACTCCTCTCAGAAGTTTTGGAGGTGCCTAACTAGACCAAGTGTTTCACTACCCGCCCTTTCTGGTATCCTATTATCTTGCAATGACAGATGTAATTCCATGTTAATTGATAGGGATTTTCCCATCTTGCATTCCTCTTCTCATATGAAGCAAGTATTTTATGTACAAGTGTGAACCATTAGCCTTTATCACCAGGCAACCGCATTATCAAGACATACATAACTATCTTACGGAACGTGCTTTCTCTCTAGCAATTCTGCCTGTACCGTGAACCGTTCACACAAACAGTTCTCCATCTGCTAGGCAGGGTCTGTTCTTCCTATGTGTGCTTGGAGAGCACCCCAGGCACCTGCCCAGCTTGCAGATGGTGTTACTCCATCGCAGTGTGGAGTCATCCCTGACGACACAGCCTATTGCAGGGACATGAAAGGGGATGAGGGAGTTAAGGTCTTCCTGAAGATGTGCCAGACAATCTGAGCTAACTCTAATTACTGGGGGGGCGGGGGGTAGTGGTGTTTGGTTTTGTTTTGGTGTGGTTTTTTTCTGTCGCTGTCATTGCCAAACTGTGCAGGAGGTGAGATTTTTGTTTGTTGCAAGTCTCCTGCCTACTTTGGAGGGGGGCAGAACCCCCAAACTGAAGAACAGAGAGCAAAAATACCGATCTCACGTTTAAACTGCCCCCAAGAAACCTTTTAGCGGTCCGGTGCTAACTTTTCTAGATGTCGTTTTTCTGCTCCAGTGGTTTTGGTTTAGGGTTGGGTTTTTTCCCCCTCTTGATGCTATTTTTTTTGCGAACGAGAAAAGTGCTAAGAGGGCCGAAGCGGCAGCAGGAGGCGAATAACGCCTGTGCTCGAAACTGAGTTAAACTCGGAGCGGCGTGCGGGCGATCCTTACCGTGGCGGGTTCGAGCGGCACGGCGGGAGCGGCGGCACCCGCTGCTCTCCAGCCGGAGCCGTGGCGAGTGCCCCGCTCGCCGGGACGCGCAGCGGGGAGCGGCAGGGCAGAGCGGCGGGGCCGCCCGGCACCTCTCCCGGGCGCGGCGGGGCCGGCCGCGGCTCCCGACTCGAGCCCTGGAACTCCGGGAAGGAGGAGGGGACGCCGCCCTTGTGGGGCGTGGGGCCGGGGGAAAGACCTCGCAAGCGGTGCTCTTACCCCCTCCATTTTTGTAGCAGAGGTACGGAAACCGCCAGACGTTGGCCAGGTCCACGGCGAAGCCGATGACGGAGAGGAGGAAGTCGATCTTCTTGCCCCAGGTCTCCCTGTCCTGGGCGCCGTAGCGCGGCGCGGGGGCGGCGGGCAGGAGGCTGCTGCTGGTGTACTGCACCCCGTTCTGCTCCTTCACCAGGATCAGCTCCACGTCCTTCCGCGGGGGCGGCGGCCCCGAGCGCTCCGGCAGCGGGGCCACCACCGACACTTTGCGGTCGGGCTGGGTCTGTTTGTTCATCCTCGCCTTGAACATCCAGAGAGAGCGAGCTGAGGCGGGGGAGCGGGCGAGGCGGGGTGGGGGAGCGCGGGTAACGGGAGCGCGCTGCCCGCTGGAGGCGACTCCGCGCTCAGCCCGCCGGTGTCAGCGCGGCAGGAGCGAGGCACGGCCGTAATAAGAGCCATGCAAATGAGGCGGGAGAGGGGGGACCGCGGCGCCCGCGCCCGCCGGGGTGCCCCCGGGGAGCGGGGCTGCCCGCGCCCTTCCTCCGCGGGGGAGCGGCCGGCAGCCGGGCGCGGCGCCGCTGCCCGCAGCCTGCAGAGTCCCCCACGCACCTGGGGCGACGCCGCCCCCGTCCCGGCCGCCGGTGGAGACGGAGCGGGAGCCCCCCGAGCCGCCCCGCGTCGAGAGCCGGCGGAGCCCGGGCGAGCGGAGCCCCGCGCTGCCCTGTGTCCGCCGGCGGCGGCTTCGCCTTAGAGCTGGACAGGCAGGGCTGCTTCTGCCGCGGGCAACGCAGCCGCCTTCCCGCCGGGCAGAAGACACGTCCCTGGCCGGGCAATCCGAGAGTGCCGGCAGCAGGCAACAGGTAGAGCGAATTCGGATCGCCCGCTTCCTTTTTTTACCAGCTGAGCCGCAGTACGGAGGCAGCTTCCCACTATCTGCTAGCGTGACTTTAGTTAAACGGTGGAATCTGGCTTTCGACACCAGAACCTGGTGGGGTGCAGGTTGAATGGCAGAGCAGGACACTGCTAGTACTCCCATGCCAGGACTGATGGATGCGCGGCTTTTTCTTCCCTGGCAAGCGTGGGGCTGGTAGGGTTCAGTTGCCACATTGAAGCATTTGAAGGACATAGCTATTTTTGCTATTCCAAATGGGACATGAGACTTTTACGTGTAAAATGAGCAAAGAATTAGCTGGCAGAACTGTGGTGGGGGCCAAAACTTGGCTAAATACAACTTCAAAAAGGGGTTTTCAGAGGCTCTTTCTGTCATAGCTGTGAGCAGTAACTCTATGTTTAGAGTCTGTCAATGGAATAAAATCTGAGTACAAAAGGCAGAAACTGGGTCCCTCTCTCCAGCATTAAAGAGGTTCCCTTCTGCCTAGCATCAATGAGGATGCTAGGCAGAAGGGAACAGAGGATTCTCCGTGGTGTTACAGCCTACTATTCTTATTCACTCTGCTAGGACTGATAATGCAGTATTATAATTGTAATATATGACGAGGTGCAAGTCAGAGTTAGCAAGGAATACCAGGTTCCTCTCTAAACTTGGGATATGAAAAAGAATCCCAACTCAGAGTTAAAGCTCATATATTGGCATCTTCCCCTCTTCTTTTTAGGCCACAGGCTACAAAGATGCTAGTAAGACAGCTATTGACAATTTGCAGATTTTCTGCCGTCACAAAAAGCTCTTGGTTCAAGCTCCAGGATCTAAGCTGTGACTTGGATCCTAAAGCCCTTATCTGGGGGAAGTATTTGAGCAGTAACTATATTGATTCAGAGCAATTCTGTGCTTAGAACATGCAGCTCATATGTTCTTTCTCGGTTACTCCATGGTTTCCCGCCCTGATCTTCCCTGAATACACCATCTACAGTCACCGTCTCTGTTCTTTTTGACACTCCATGCCATACAGGCTGCGAGTACTTCCCTGTGCTCGCTCATTACCCAGTACCCTGTAAACACTTGCTGTTCGCCCATGCAGTACAACCCAGGTTTTTACACTCGTGTGCAGCTCTACTGCTGCCTACTCCTCACACCATCCATCAGTCACTGCCACCACATGCATTCAATTCATGCCCATGAACATGGGCAGTGCCCCCAGATGTGCCCCCCCTCCCATGCGTTTCCATGAGCCTGCACTCCCATCCGCCCATAGCACGTAAAGCACAATCTCTGTCCTGGGCATGAGGAGAGCCTCTGCTCTGACCTGCAAAGCCCTGAAGACATCTTGCTCACAGACTCACCAGGTAGCACTGGGGATGTCTCTGTCCCATTGCCTGGTACCTATGGGGAAGGGGGAGATGACTGAAGGGGAATTCCTCCTCCTTGGTTCCACCACTCTGGGGCTGAAGTCTCTCTGGGAGCTGAAGCTGTAGTCTATCCAGTAAGGAGCTTTTTAAACCTAGTTCCCCTCTCTCCACGTGACTATTCCTGCCTTAATAATCTGCACAGACTTCCTACGCTAGACAACAGCACTCCCATATTGCTTCTGGAAAAATAAGGCCTTGCTAAGGAACACCATTTTCCCCACAAGGTCTCAATTAGCTGAGCTTGATTGTGATGTCTATGGTGGGAGGACTCTAGAAAGCCCCCGCTTATTTCCTAAGAGAATTAAGTCACTGTGCAAATACATATATGCCTTTAATTCTTGCATGGAAAGTGTGCACAATCTGATTAATGTAATATCTGCTGCACCCTCAAGGTAAGAAAGTCCTCAATTGGATTTTATAAAAAAGTTGCTTAATCTTGAATCTGTCTGGATCTTGTTATGCCTAATGGAGCCTGACAGCGGGCAGAGTTGAAGTCAGAGAAGGTACTATCGTATTTAGAAACCTCAATGAAGCCAGGCAAGATGGCAGAGTGTTAGCGATACTCCACTGTTGGCTGGGAAACAGGTGACAGTTTATTTCAAAAAATAATCAGGTATTGCTAGATTAGTCATCAGTTGGTCAAATCTTGTCTCATTCTCTTTGGAACATGTAGGAGCATATACTGTATGCTGTCGCAGTAAGCTGGGACTGTCACTCTCACACATTAGCGTCTATGAAGAAAAAAATCCCCAGTGATAACCATGTAGTGAGCACTTCCAGCTCTCCGTGCGCTGCTGGTGTGAAGGCTCACTGTGCTTCTTGGCAGCAGGGTCAGCATTCTCCACCTTCAGCAGCACAGCCCATTGCCACTGGTATTACAGAACTACAGGAGCTGGCTACTGCCCTTCCTGTGAACCAGCTTTTGACAAAGGCTGTATCAAACAGTGTTCAAATATGTTGCTGGAACTCGCACTTCACAGTTGGTGCATCTGAGCCTTGGTTGGTGTTATGTCTGATAGATTGGTTGGAAGAGCTTGGCAGTTGAGCCAAACAAAACAGTGACTGAGAGGGCATATGATTGTGTTATAAATGAACTGAGGTAAATGTCACTGAGAACAAACCCACCACCACCAATGTTTAAACCAAAGGACAAAATAACCGTAACAAATTTAGTCGGAAAATGAGAAGTGTTCTAACTATCAAAGCAGTGAATACAGTGGGGACTAAAGACCTGGTGTTTAGGATACTGTTTTTTCAGCAGGGTTGTGTAAGTTACTTGTGAGAACTGGTATTTGAACTTGAAGACCCAGGACATCACTTTCTCCTTATAATCCAAGATACAATGAAGAGTAAAAAAGGAGCAGGGGATATATACACCAACTATTTCATTTCACGTCCTCGTACTTCCACAGAAACTCTGAGCTCATTCTGGCCTTGGGGCTCACCGGCTCTGAAAGCCTAAACATTTTTCAAACCAAGTGCATAAGCTGAATGAAGTTAGCTTTGGTTATTCTGTGATAGAAGAAACTTGGGGGATAGCCAGGTGCTGCAGGAACTGGGAACAAAGTAGGCATCAGCCTTCTGACTGAGTCAATGTTAAAACAATTTCAGGGTGATAGGAACATGGCAGTGGCAGGGGTGCCCATCTTTCTAGGTTAGCAGCTAAAGGATACCACACTACAGACTGTATCAGACACCCTTTGATGACAGTATGTACCTATCAGCTCCAGCTTCTTAGACTTATGAGTGAGTTGGGCAGGTTTACTTCATGGTATCTCTAAAATCATATTGCCATTCAAATAGTATTTAAAAGCTTTGTGTTGTATTGTTAGCAGGCTGTTGTCATAGTATCTCTTCTCTAGAGCCAAAGAAATGCCTCTCTTTCACCAAGAGTGCCTGTTTGGGTTGGTCCAACCCTGCATTTTCACAGTCAGTGTCTGTCACACCATAAACTGTCTTCAGAGTGAAAATAAATATTTTGAACGCACTCCTCAGTGTTCTGGTATTCCATTTATGCAGAAATACCAAGTACTAAGGGAAGACAAGTCTTCCCCCTGCTGCTTCTTCCTTAGGAAGTTGCTTGAGATTGTCACAAATATGTCTCCCAAGCTATTTTACCAGGAATCTGCTACCCACTGGCATCCCTTCCATCGGTGTCACCTGAGCAAGCTATCCCATGTCATCTTTATTATTTTATCACATATAGAATATGTGTGTGTGAAGGCTGGGGTTGAAGTCTAGGAGGTTTATCTCCATTTCACCACTGCCCCTTCTCTACAAGCACACCCTCCTGACCTCACTTTGGCCTCCTTCCATCTTACTAGCTCTTACTATCTTCTAAAGATTATAAATTTACTTTGGAATATTTCACACCAGAAGTAGTTAAGTTTGAGTTTAAAAAATTTTCTTTCTCCCTACCTGTTTTGAATTGCTAGCTCTTGCTGCTGCTGTAGCATCGGGTATATTCTGTCTCCGAGATAGCTGGATGAGAGCAATTTGCAAAGCTGCATATAAGTGGGGTGAAACTGGGAGCACTCCACACTTCAGTCTGACTGTGCATGAGGTGCACTCCATCCTCCTCCATTCATCTTGTCTTGTGCAGGAGAGAATCCAGGTGCAGCATCCAGAAAGGAGCAAGGGCACACACTGACCTAGTCCCTGCTTTGAACAGTAAGAGAACCAGAAGACCTGGGTCCCCTGTAGTCCATCCTCTGCGTTCATCATGTTGTATGTCCATATAATCTTTCTTTTTTCTAGTTGGAATGAACCTTTCCTGAGCAAAAATGACCTAGACTTCAGATGAAGACTTACCAATATTTAGTGAAACAGTATTAATTCCCAGGATTATCAACCAAGACTTCAATGAGAAGGTGATCTCGTGGCCTTTTTCACACCTGTATGAAATGTTTGCCCACAGGCAGGTTATAAACACCCAAACCATTCTGTTCTGTCACTTTTCTAATTCTTGAAGACCAGTTTTAACATTTTATTCTGTTTGATTCCATCCCATTTCTGTTACCCCAGGATTCCTTTTTTTTTTTTTTTTTTTTTTGTCTCCTGTGTGAGTGCCATTCTTCACTGATTTAATATTGCCTGCCAACATCATCATCTCCAAATTTCATTAGCAAACACAAACTTTTGGGTGCATATTATTAATGCAAATATTTAATAAGCTCATTCCTAATAACAGGTCTTTCAGGATGGATAATCCTACTTCAAGCCTGTAATTATCCTTATAGCACAAGATAGTATTATATCCTCTTTAGTCAGTTCCCTTCCTGTCTTAGCAATTCTGTTTCCATCTCTTCTGCTCAGACTAACAATTACAAGTGTCATTGTGGCAGCTGCTTTTGTGAAGTCGTGATAGATTAACATCTACCACATTTTCCTTGCTTTTATAAAAGGCAGTTATCAGAGTAAGGTACCAGATTCATCAGCTTCCTTTGGGAAGCTCGTTTTGCACGTAGCAGTCTTCTGTGCTTATAAGCGTAAGGGTGGAATCCGTCAAGTGTGTTTTACCTTGGGAACTTCCTGTGGTCATGGGATTATGTGCATCTCCCTAAATCCGAGCATTTTTAAGATACTTCATGATTTTTGTCTTCTGCAGACCCTGAATGAGATGCCTTGCTCGATGTCCAAAGCTAGACTGAGGAGGTGACCCAAAATATATAATGATATGATAACTCATTGAATTTCAGATAATCCTAACATTATGTTTTTTACTGCATTGCCGATGGCAAGGTGCTAGGTATTATTTTCCTCCTATTGAAAAGACTAAACAAAAAACCCGATGCAATCTGTCCTTGCTTGCTGGGAGGACCTGCCCTTTCTCTTGGTGCCAGTCTCTTGCTGATATCTCTGCTTGTACAGCAAGTAAAATATGTCCAATTGTGCAGGCTGCAAAAAAGACTGAGAATAAGCACCAATATCTCGCTTAATTAGAAATAGGCACCTTAACACAGGCTTCTGATCTTAAGTTTATTGTGTACTACACTGATTACTGAACATACTCAAAACTAATCTGTGTGTAGTCTCATTCATTTTAAGAGGCATCATGCATACGCCTCTATCTGAAGACACAATAGGACGGATTCTTTTTCCAAAGCAAACCAGCTGATATCACTGATGACACTGAAGCCTAAACAAACTGTGAGAACATTTGAATTGTTCCCTGTTGGTGCTTTCTTCTTGGCCTAATATTAACATTTGGGACTAAATATTTCCTTTGGTACAGAAACAGAACTGCTTTTGTGTCCGGTGAGAATGGTATGCACAGATCTGGAGAGGAGATGTAGAAATGAAAACCTCATCTACCTAAATTCCATTTGTCATTCTAGGCTTTTCCAAGAGTACTCAGAAACAAGTGAATTGTGCTCAGTAAAGTTGCCTTTTCAATAAGGGAAGGCATGCAAGCAGCAGCTCATGCTACTGTTGCCCAAGGCTTACGCTGCAGTTATAGCCAGATCAGAGTTCTGTTGTGCTAGACGCTGAACATGCACAAGCACAGAAAAAAGTCAGATTCACCTTATCTGCCTAGGAGCAATTAGCTTTCCATTGCTGGTAGCTTGAGAGAAAGGTCTGCTGTGTCTGTCAGTGGTCCTAAGGCAACCAATTTCCTTAAGGTTTTGATACTGTGATTCCCATCTTTTTGCAAAAGAGAGAAAGAACAGTAGCTAATTGAAAATAGTCTCCTCCAAAACACTGAACAAGACCAATTCTTTATTGCTTTTAAAAACAAAGTGAATATGTAATAATATAAACATTCAAAAGGATCCAAATCTCATTGGGGTTATTAGTTGAAGAGCCAAAAATAGTTTCTTCTCAAAGTTTAGGAACTTGTGTGAATGTTTTGCCTTACATGAGCTTACACATTTATCTTACAGGTGGTTACCTCATGTACAGGTTTGAATGGGTTTTACTTCTACTGTTCAAAGCCTTTGCAGTTCTATAGCAACAGGTCTATCAAGCTGTGAATTCATTTAGTACTTGGAAATCTCCAGTTGCCCTCCATGTAGCATTTATCCGAGTGCTGCACTGACTAGCGAATTAGCTTCCCAGCTAACATTGACTAGTTTGGACAGTTATAAGTAAATTGTTTTTGTTGAGCTGATTGTTTTAAAATTAAGCCTGCAAGCACTGAAAGAATCAGCAACGCTGAAGGAGACTCGGAGCCTCACTTCAAAGTTATGACAAGTCAGGCACTTGGCAGTTTTCACAATGACCTATATTTTAATATGGGCTATTGGATTATTTCTAAAGAGGCTTCTTAGCCATAAAAGAATTATGCTCATTGGCTGGGCTGTGGCAAAATTACAATTGAATTAAGGATTGAAATAATTTAGGATCCAGCTGGACAAGTTGTCCCTGCGGCTGAGCAGTAACAGATGTATTAAGCATTGGAAATTGCACAGAAAAAAAGGTATAATTGATCTAAGGTAACCTCACTACTTTATATTAAATAAATCAATGCTGATAAGCTGAAAGGTTAGGAGCAAGAAGCTGAATTGAAGGAAGGTGGACCTGGGAAAAAGCAAATCTAGGTAAAATAAGTTAACTTTTAGGTCCTAAATGTGGTAGGGACTGTGGGCACTTGAGCTCTCTAAGTACAGTGGCTACGGTTTTCCAAATCAGTAGGAATGCTGGGGAGTGTTGGGGGAGACCAGAGGAGGGGATTCCAAATTGCACACCCTTGCAGAAGTGACACATTTTGTAAGTGATGGGTGAAAAAAAAAAAAAAACAGAAAAAAGTAATTAGCCATCTCTATGTTAATTTGTGCACCTAAAATAATTTGTCACTGAAAGCCATAGACCACCCACAGCCCTTGCTCTCATGCCCCTATGTACCTGTTTGTGTCACTGCATTTCAGCTCTCGGATTGAAAGGAAAATGACAAGCACATCACACAGGGCAGGTGATGTTTAGGGAGCACTCTGTGTGTGTGTGTGTGTGTTTTAAAAGCAGCAGGTGAAACCAAAACATTGGCCAGTAATGTACTGCATCCTACCTCACTGCAGACAGAACTTGCCAGTGCTTGGACACAAGCAAATGGAGTGGTATTGGAGTGAGAGGCTGAAGAATCACAGAATCACAGATCGGTAGGGATTGGAAGGGGCCTTGAAAGACCCCCCCCCCCCCCCAAGAACATGAAAAAAATATTTTTTTTTCTGGCTATATCCTTTGAAAAGTCAGAGACAAACTTTGCACAGTGAGAGCAACTTCAAGTAAACTCTTTTTTTTTGTATTTCATATATATGGAAGTACTGACGGATAGGAGAAGACAGGATTTTTCTGTTTTACTCAACCTCTGATTCCTTTTCTGCATTTCTAGACTAAGGACAGATGGTTTCATAGGCATTAACCTTGTTTGGCAAAGAATGAAAGATATAGGAAAAAAACCACTTTTGCACATATATGAAAGTGAACTTAAACTTGCATGCCCATTGACACTGAGCAGCAGCAGCAGCAGCAGCACAGCGTTTGGCAGAGACAGTTTTGCCTCGATGAGGATGTTGCAGGAAGTTTTGTCGCCCCGTGTCCCGCAGAGCAGGTACAGCAGGTGCCAGGATGGGGTTGCGATTGCCCGGGTCGGGGTTGTGGGGTGTCTGGAGAGATAACAGCTACCGTGCTCTGGCTTCTGGTTTCTCAGGGCCGCGCTGCCCGTGCAGGCAGGCTGTGGTGGCGGGCGGGCAGGGCCCTGCTGGGCCTGCCCTGAGGCGCCGCCTGCTGCTGCCGCGCCCTCACTGCAGCCCCGCGAGCCGCCGGGCGGGCTCTGCGCTGCGGGGCGCGCAGCAGCGGGGCCTCTGCTGCTGCTCCTGCCGAACCACGAACTTCTGAAAGGTCCGTAAGCGCGGCTGAGTCTTTGTCCGTGTGCCTGTTCTCTTGCTCTTGTTAAATGCTGTAGACCTCTAAAAAAGCGGAGATCAGACACCTGCTTTCAACATAAGGACGACACAAGCTCGCTTAATGATGCCACAAAGGTGCTGGTTTAAAGCATGTATTTGAGACCTATGAATGGCAGTGTCAGAAGCCAGTCCCAGCTGCAAAACCAAGCAAAGCTGGGGAAATGTCTTCAAGCTAATGTTTTAGTGAGGATTTTGCTGTGACCCAAGCAAATGGAGGAGCCGACGTTTGCTCTTCAGACATGGCTGCGCCTCTGGACACTGCTCTGAGAGAGAGCCAGCCCTCACACACACCACATGTCTTCTGTCCCTCTGCCATTTCCAGGAACTGAAACTTTTGTGACCTACTAATTCCATGGAGATTTCCTAAAGCTGATACCAAATTTTGCCTGATTGCTCCTTGTCCTGAGCAGACAAGAATCTTTGACGTAAAAGGAAGAGGAATGAAAATACAATGATTTCAAAGTTAGATTTCAAGAAGTGGTTGTTTCTTTGCTCATTTCAAATGAAGGAGCTGGGATGTGACCAGGAGGTAAACACTCAGTCATCCCTTCTTGCTGTGATAATTCAGTTTTCACGCTGTTGTGAATCAGAGTATGTTCCTTGCATCTCAGTAAAACATAAACATAGAAACAGATAAACATAAAATGATGTCATTAAAACATATGATGATACTTTGCCCAGCCAAAGCATCATTTTTTTGTTTATGTACTGGAAAGAGTTGTGGTACCAGAAAATTGATCTGCATGACACACATTATACTCCGAAGTGAATATGGAGAGCTCAGGTGTATCCCCAATATTGAAAAGTCTGGTTTGCTTTGTGAGGGTTTGCATGTTGCATTCTCTTGGTGTCCAAGCTATGATGAGGCGGTGTATAATTCCTCATGGTCAAGGCCAAAAATTATCATTCACTGGGAAACTTACAACAGGAAGTTGAATATACTCATCTATACCGTCAATAGCAATTTCACTGATATTTCTGAGAGAATATTGTGACTTCTTTGATATCAGAGTCTAGAACTCGGTTGTGTTATCAAGTCTGCAGTGAATTTCATCCTGTGCTCATGCAGTTAGAGACAGGAACAGAAGATTATGGTGGCAACAGACTAGAAGGAGAGGAGAAGAGATACCTAAATGCTATGGAAGAGATCAGCTACTCTGTGGACAGAGTCAGATCCTCTGAGTGGTAGTTCTTACCTTTACTGTAGACCAAGGACTGTACAGTCTGTTCTACCAGAAATCCATCTTCTGTGTAGCTTAATGCTGGAATAACTGCTCTTTTTAGACTTGTTAGAATACATAGTTTGTAACATTCCCAGAAGGGATCATGGTGGTAACTATGGTCACACTGGGATTCCACATTGGTGACTGGAGTCCCATTGCACTTCATGAGGTATAAGGAGAACTTACCAGTTAACAAGAGGTGACAGCAATGCTCCTTTTCTTCCTTAGGGAACACCTGTATTTGTAGTCTCCCCAGTCTCTGTCCCGCTAGTGGTCTCTTCACAGATCATCATTAGGAACTGATCAGTCTGTGTAATCTCAGCAGTTCTGCCTACCTTCTCTGTGCCTGAAATTTGGATTTTTTTCAAATTCAGGCATAGATAATATGACTGTGCCCTGGAAAGGCACAGCAAGTTGCTACACAGCTTATCTCCAAGCATGGCAGGACGCTGTGCTATGTGCCCGCCTACCCTTCATCTGTGCTTTTGCCTCTGGTGAACTGCAGCCACTGTTCTTTTAGGATGTGGGTACGGAATGGGGCCTGGGCCTGCCTTCACTGCCTAAGGGCAGGAGCTGGGATGATGCAAATACAGTCGCTCTTCTGGCCATAGAGAGGAACCCAGAAAAGCAGAGCAGAGGGTGGATCAGCAGTGCCTGCTCCAAAAGAATCTCCCACAGGAGGGAATCTGTTTTTAAAGAGAACCTGAGAGAGTGCCAGCCCCAGGGAGTGCCTGGCAGCAAGGCTGGGTTGGGACAAGAGATGGGGAGGACTGGTGGGTGGTGTGGCCTGGTGCAGCTGGGCTGCTGTACTGCAGCTCCCCAGGGATCCTCCACCGTTGTGGGTGGGCCCAGGGCTCACAATGTGTAGGGTATTTTCATAACGTCCCACCTTCTGAATTCCTGTGATTCTATTCAAAACCCAGCTTCCATTCAGGAGTAAAAAGATACATTTCTAGATCACAAGCTTGAAAATGTGAACCACATGGGCTCAAACCCAGAAGGCTAATAAAAATAAATGCCTTACTGTTTTTTGGAAGAAAAACAAAGATGAATTTAGGAGGGGTTTTTAGTGTGTTTTTTAATGCCTTTCAAAGACAGAAACCACATGAGTCTCTTCCTGTGTATTCAGGGAGACATCTCAGAGTCCTTCTAAGATACTTCATCAGGGAGGGTCTACTGAAGGTAAAACTGCTTATATTTTACTACATCTGGTCAGCTACTAGTTGATCTCCTGATTTTGGTTCTAGAATTGCTGCAGTTGTCTTCAACATCTCTCTTCTCCTGGGTGCTTCAGCCCCCACTACTCTTGATCTATGTGTCTATAAGGAGGTATAAGCAGGGTTTAATGCAGCAACAACACTTCAGGATTCTCTTTCTCCATAAATTGATCATTAGTATTGACCACTGACTCCCACAATGTTTATCTTATCCTTTTTCTTATTTTCTCTTACCCTCATTCTTTTTTCCTCTCTTTTGAGTTGATCTCAGCAAAACTTTGTTCCAATCCCTGCTGTGGGTAAGTCTCTGCAGCCCCTACGGGGAGAAGGAGAAAATGGGTCAGAGTGACAGAGGCAGCAGCAGGGCACAATCATCTTACTGGAATGACTATGAGGCCAGGAACAGAGAAGTGCTGGAAGCTTCATGCTGTGTTTCTGTGGTATAATGACACAGCTCTGATGGCACACTAATTCAGTTTTTTTGCATTTAGGAACCACTAAGTCAGTATTGATGCTTCCTTAACTGGGCTAGTTCATTATCATACAATGTAATTACCTGATTCTGGTATACAGTTTGTAGAACCTATTTTCTGGGGCCGGTTTCTTGGCAGATCTACCTGATAATGCAGCATCCAAAAGGTATATTAAAGGGTTGGATTGCTGTGCAAAGTAAGTTATTATTTGTGTTTTGGTGGGGTTTGGGGCCCCGTTGTGATAGGCTCTGTAAAAAGTCTAACATAAGGCCAGTCCAAGATGTAAAGGCTCCAACATTTAAAAAAACAGATAAGAATATGTAATAGGCTCAGGTCAAAATCCCAACATTTTGGAAGGAATTTGGATGCAAATTGGAACCTGGCAGCTCTGCAGGGTTTATAATTGAAAATGCCAAATAAAACTGTGGTCGGAGCCTTACCATGTCAATGCTGACACTCAGGTCAGACTGCCTCACTAGGATTGATAGAGCCTTTCTTTCCCTCTTGTTTAATAATGTATTTCCTCTTGGAGGAAAGCTGTGGTGGTAAAACTCAGCAAAGCCAACAACGTGGCTCATAAACAAATTCATTTCCTTCTTCAAACATTGTTTCATTCAAGAGCAATACATTCAAAATGCCTTTTAGTACTGGGTCTTTAATTGGTTCCTTTTGCAGGAATGAAGCAGACATTCTTTGAGTCTGCCTTGAAGTTTGCTGAATTAGTTCAAATCCGCTATGTTATCTCTTGGTGGGAATGCATCCTTCACTGAATTGCTGTAGGGAATGACCTTGATAACATACTTGGTGTGACTTGATTTGGAGTTTCATAGGAAAACTCCACACATTTGTTTTTAATGGTGAGCATTTGCCTGTAATATATATATATAAAAATAAAAATAAAAATCACCCTTAACCATCTAGTAAGATGCAGTTGAGTTTCAGGATTGTTTAAGGATTGTTAAAAGAAACATCAATCTCTGAGAAAACCTCAGCTGCTCTGCTTCTCCCAGAAACTTACTTAGTAAGGCCCAAGGAAGGGATAAGAGGGCACTTCATTTGTTTGACATTAGGCATAGCTGATGTTACATCACTAGTGTGATGTACAGATGTGATTTGAATACTGTTTTGTTTTGGGTTTGGTTGTTTGATTGTTTGGTGTTTTTTTGGTTTTTGTTTAAATTGAGATTATACAGTTTCCTTGCCTGCAGTTAGTAAGGGTAGTTATTTGAAATGCAAATGTTTCTGTGTTATTTCCAGTGTTTAATGTTCTGTACAAGGAGGAGAGAGAAATGGAGAGAGTGAATGTGAGGGAGAAGCAATACGACCTAGGTGATTTTGTGGCTTAAGACTGAGTGCTGACTAAATCGGGGAGGAATAAGCACCCTTTGGGGAAGTGTTTCAGCAATTAAAAGAACTAAGTTTAGTTTATTGTATTCTGTAGAAGCAAATGGAATTCAGATTGCTAGTTGCCAGACACACATCAAAAGTTCTACAATTAAAGTTACCTTGACTTTAGCGTTAAGATTGCCCGGAGGCACATTAACATTTCCTTGAAGGCTGCGTTTAGGTTAGTGGTTTGTATTCCCTCCTTTTTTGAGATAGTTTGCAATTTTAAACAGATATTTTTAGCCAGTCAAGGAGTAGGGGCCGTGCCATGTGAGTGCAGCCGTGTGGCAGGAGTGGTAAGTAAGGCTAAAGCTGTGGGAGATGGTCTTTGGCATACCCCAGGCCTGAGCGTGTTCAATGAAAACTATTCATTAGGTGCTGGTTCATGGTGAGGGGATTCAGGGAAAAACAGTGCTGCCTTTGGAACCATTTATCAATCAATGAGAAAACAAAGTTATGACGACTATGGTGGTAAATATTGGCTAGTTTTAGTAGAAGCTCATAAACAAGAAGAGACCAGAGCAAAATATGGCACCGTGATAATTTTCTTTCACCCAACCCTGAATAATGAAATAATTGAATAGAAGTTGTTTCTCTGGGGAAGAAACCTCTACACACGGAGACCTGCCTTGTGAGCTGGCACCGACTCTCAGCAGCAGTAACTAAGGCAGTGTGCTACTGTGCCATAGAGATGAGATGAGATGATGAGCTTCCTCCTGCATGAAGGAGGCTTTGAGCAAAGAAGACCCATGGGCTTTGTTGCACTGGGTGGCAAACACCTTCCATTATCCCTGTAGCAATGCTGACTGGAGATTCCTTGGTGTACTGCTGTAAGCCAAAACGGCTGTGTCATGCTGCTGCTGTGCCGCTAATTGCAGCTGCCTAATTACCAGGATGAGAGTTGTCTTTCCACCAGTACTATGGATGCTGCCTGGCTTCTCCTCAGTCTGTTTGCTCTGGGGCCATGGTGGGGAAAGAGTGGCTTGTACTTTCTTACCAGTCCTGTGCCTAGGTCCCCCAGAGAGCTTGTTTTCACAATTAAAATGGAGCTAATAGGGATTGTCTTCTCTTCTATCACATCCTCTTTGTGCCCCGTGCTTGGTTGGGCTGTGTTTTATGAAGAAACAGACTGAACATTTATTTTAATGATACTTGGCCCTCTAAACTCTAGGTGGCTTTTGGAAAATGGTACTTTAGGCACAAAGGCATCTTTGAGGTTTAAACAACATAACCTTCTGTCTCTGGGTGCTTCCACGCAGCATTTATCTAGAGATCAAGGTACATTTTTACCTATTTGAGATGCTTCCTCTGAACTAACTGCTTCAGAAGAAATAAAAAAGAGCTCTTGATTTTATTTTTTTTCTTAATCATTTCCCACTGTCTGAAAGTGGGTGCCACTAGTGGGTCACAGGCATCTGGCTAGTGGCAGATTTCTAACCCAAAATGAACATTCTTGTTTGGTGGTTCATTTTACCACTAAAGACACAAGCTATGGTGTTCTAGTAACTCAAGACTCAACGTCTGTATGTGTTTTATTCCTCACAGAGTTTGGGTGACCTGACTGCAGTAGTGCCGTTTTTAGGAGAGAAGAGATGCAAACCCATCATCCTGGCTTTATTATAGTTAGGGCTGAATCTGAAACCATTGCCAAAGTGGTTTATTTACTGATGGTTTTAATTAGGAGGCATCATCAAAATAAATGGTGTTTGGTTTTGCTCTATCAGTAGCATCTAGTATGAAGAGCATTGTGAGCTGAAATCTATGTAGATGGCTAACACCTTAATGTCATTGAGTTGTTTCATATTTTCAGTTAGAAAACAGTGAGATACCCTGATGGGTAGGCCTGAGGTAGGGTCAGAGTAGGATTGGAATATATCTTTTGTCTAAGAATAGTGTGGAAACTTAAGTATTTTAAAGAAAGGGACCTTTTAGACTTAATATTTGTTGCATTTATAGCACAAATTACTTTCAGAGAAACATCCAGTGATCAGGAATGATTCAGACATGTTGAATTGCTCTGCCTTATGTCACATGGTGACATGGCTAAAGGACACTTCTAGCTGGCTTCATTTTGTGTGGCCGGTGCGATGTACTCCCAAGAGACTGAAGCACTTTCTAAGGAGGGAATACATTGTCCTTGTCACATCAACAGTCTTTTCTGGGGTACATTGTGACATCCTTTTTGTGGGATGTGTTTGTCACCGAGCTGCGTGGGAGATGTGTGCGTAATGAATCCAGTGGAAATAAACAGTGTTTTCCCCTTTATGAATATTTGATCTATGATTTATTTATCCACCCTGACTTGGACTAATAGCATGTCAAATGCTGCCTGTTTGTTTTCCTGTTGACATATTTCTATCAGCAGTGTCTTCTGTATTATGGACAGGAAAAATATTAGCAGACTTATAAAACAATGGCTTAACGAGACCAATTCTTTGATGTAAACTAGATGGACTCCACTTGTGAAAATAATAAGAGATTAGGTGGAGGGGAGGGGTTTTTGTCTGCTGTGAAATTGTTCACATTACGCTGGAAGAAGAGTAAATTGAGACTGACTGACTCCACCAGAAGGTCAGACACTGACCGGTGCTGGCAGCCTGCTGTCAGCTAGGGCACAGCTTGTCTACATTACCCTGGGTAACTGTATGGAGACCTAAGATATCTTTCTTTTGCACCTTAGCATGCATCAAATCATGATGGAAAGAATCAGGCTTGATAACACTGAAAATGCCTAGTGACAGCAAGCAAGTCAGAGGTGGCTGCAGGTAAGATGTACAAGTTGATAGGGAAAAAGATGCTAAGAGAGTCTAAATGCACCATCTTGCCATAAATGATCAAATCTGCTTAAGCTGTGCTTTCCATGATCTGATGCTGAGTTTGCCTTCTCACACCTGGAAAAAAAAATAAAAGTCAGTGGGACTGTTAAAGCAAAGGGTGTCAAATTTGATGACTGGGCTTGGGACACTCTGAGCACACATGGGTAATTCACTTGATCAGGAGGCAGAACTCTCTGCTGTGCTGGTACCCTCCTGTGTAACTTTGGGCAAGGTAGTCGCTTTCCTTTTGCCTTATCTATTTATAAGCTGTTAAATATCCAGGAAAGGTAGAAACCCTTATTATGGGCTTTATACAGTACTTAGTTCAATGGCTGTCTCTTCTGCTAGAGCTCTGAAGTCCATCGTAATAACATCAATGAAAATGGAGAGTTTGGTCTAAGGTCTTATTACTTGTCATTGTCTGAAGGGCTGGTTCTCTTTGGTCCACAGAGTATCTTTTCAACTGTAAGAGATGTTTCCACTATAACAAGCATAGAGTTCTGCCTTTAAAATCAGCAACAGCGAAGGTAGAAAGAACGTCTCCTGCTCATACTGATTTCAAAGGTAGCTTTAGGTTTAGTGCAGCTTTGAGTTGCTGTAGGTTCAAGTCTGTGCTCAAACTGCAGAGGTGAAAATGCTTCTGTTTCTCTCTTCTTGGTGTATATTGACAATGTACTTTTCTGCTTCCAAGAGACAGGCTGTCGAAGACACATAATTAAAGCACGTTAGGGAGGTTGGCATGCTTTCAGCCAAAACCTAAACATTCGGGATGATTTCTGCTCTGAACGGCTGCTGTAGTTGAGGGCTGGTTATCTCCCGTTTCAAAGACTTCCGGCATTGGGGAAAACAGCTTTCCTAAAAGCTGCTGGCAGTTCTGGTATGACTCCTTCTAGTCTCCTATACTTTTTCCTGTTCATTTCTTTTTTTACATTTTAAGAAAACATTTTGAATTTTCCTGCGATCTTTGATATCAGGAGATACAAGCAGAAACACAGACTGGCTATCTAATTGTGCACTTGGCCTTATCTTTGTCTGCAAGGCTGATGTTTACCTTTGAAAAGGAAATCACTCTTTTTGAACAATTATAGCCTCTAAGCTTTCATCATGTATCTCTAATTTGTAGTGCTTTGCTTTAGTGAACTGTCAGATGCTTAGTGAAGGTTTAGGAAAATAATGTCCTCAACAAAGGGGAAGTAATTTTTTAATTTTTTATTAGAAGAAAGCTCTTTGTAACAATAATCTGAGCTGATCAAAATATTCTTGATAAACCGGTCTTTTATATTCCGTGAGGATAAAACTAAGATACTGTAGTAGGCAGGAAGGAGCAGTTGTAGGAAGAGAGGTGGGGGAAGCTGGGTAAGGATCAGCTCTCTAAAGAGGCTCTGGGGCTTGCAGCTTGTCAATAGCTGTATGTGAACGGGCAATGCCGGGTGGTTTAGGAAAGCCAAGCCTTATGCTGGATGTGTACGAGCAGGAATATTGGCTGCAAACTATGGAAAGAAAGTTTTCTAGTCTAGTGAAGAATGGCAGGGCTGGAGCTGAAGCGCTACCTCCAGAGAATCAAAATGGAAAGAATTGGTATTCTAGAAAGGACAACCTGTGAGGAAAGAAAGAAAGAAAGAAAGAAAGAAAGAAAGAAAGAAAGAAAGAAAGAAAGAAAGAAAGAAAAGTTTTGCTTTTTGGCTTAAGAAGGGCAGTCTGGGAGATGCGGGAGAGAGACAGGCATGATGATGGGCTCTGGATATAGGTAAGCACAGATATACAGTTACCTTGCAGAGGGACAAAGATTATTCAGTTCTCCTTGAACAAGGCAACCACAAGACCCGGTGACTTCAGCTGTGGAAGTATTCAGGTTAGACCATGAGAAAAACTTTTCTAGCAATAGAAACTGTTAAGCAATGGCCTGGATTGTGTGGCAAGGCTGCTGCGCGGTCTTCCTGCAGAGGCCTTCAATGGCAGGTTTAATCCAATGAATTCTCACTTCTGCAAACAAATTCTGTTTGCTAGGTTTGTAGGAAGGGAACGGCTTTTTGCGTGTGTTTATTGAGTATTCTTGCTAATACCAAATTAGCAATGAAAAGTAAACCAAGTAACATGCTCAGAATGCCTCAGTTTTGCTTGTAATTTGTAGAAAATACAAATTCTCCATTATAATATCGGTGACTAGTTTGAATGGTTCCTCTTGTACTACTGTTACACTACTAAACTGAGTCTTAAAGACAACAGTGGGTAGTGCCTAGCTAAGGTAATGAAGTATTCCCTGTTAGAATACTGTCACGTGTCTCTGAAGTGTCACTAGTCAAGCTGTGGTTGTTACAGAATATCTTAAACTAAGAGGATGGCACAATAAATGAAAACTTCTGTAAAATTTAATCAGTTGTGCTACTGTTTTCCTCAGTGAGGATGGTGAAATTCTTACTGCCATTAAGTGGTAAACTAGCCATGGAATATTTTTTCCTGTTTTCTAATGATTACTATTATTGTGTGATTTGAAGAAGTGCAGAGTATTTGATTGATGACCACAGGATTAAGCACACACTGAAGTGCTTAGCAGAAGATGGGTCCTTAAATGACCCTTCTGTATTTCCTTTGTCATGGCACTAAACCTGCTGCACTTCTTGAACTTTATCTGAGTAAGTGCTGCATACTGTATTTATACCAGACACATTTTTTGTTTGCATTTTGGCTTTATGAAATGTCAGAACCAATCTTATCCTAATGAAATGTCCAGATTTCATCTCAGCTATGAACATAGCTGCTAATCCTGTAAGATGTTTACTTTCTGCCTCTCGGGCTATGTATAGTAAAAGAGAGTCTGCCAACTTAAGCACTGCTGACAAACGTCTCCCTGCTGCTAGTCAGTCTAATAAATGTTATTCCATTGAGTAAAGATCTAAAATTAATTAATTAAATGTCATTAAAATCCCTTGCAACCTTTGACAAGTTTGCTTTTACTGCAGGTCAGTAAAAGTAGTTACCTGAATGCGAAGTACCCCCGAATCCCACCCAATTCAGGAATTTTTATGCTTTAATCTTACAATTTCTTAATTTTAATCATTGTGGAATACAGCTTTTGGTGGTAGTGGCTGCACGTTGGGCAGAAACGTAGAGGGAGAAAGTAGACAGGAAAGGCAGGATGTTTTGAGGGATGCAAAACTGACAGAAAAAATGTAAGCCAAAGGCCACTCTGAAGAGAGTCTGGCCTTCCTAGCAAATCACACCAAGTGTAACTACAACCCCTCATTTATCCTGTGGCATTCTCCAAGTGAGAGGTATGTAATCCTCAGTATGAAATCTCAGGGTGCCTGGCCTGGTGAAGCCTGTGGTCAAACAGTTCACAGGCAGGCTGTCCACAGAGGAGTGTGGCTGTGGATGCTGTGACATATTTTACATTTAGTACCTAAGCTTCAGGCCCTTCTTTTCCACATCCATGCATTCCGAGTAGCCCTTGGCACTTACACAACCACCACCAGAAGCCTGCTCAGGCAGAATGGCGTGTTTATTTGCACTGGCATAGTGCCTGAGGAATTCCCCAGGAATAGGGCCCTGATGTGCTGACCACCATAGAAAAAAAAGATGTCAACAAGTATTCCTCAGACTTCTGATACCCAGGGAACGCTTTGGTTTCAATGAGAACTGCTAGGTAGATGACAGATGTGGCCAAGCAGTCCTTACCCTGTGCAGCAGGGTAATCATTAGACCTGTCACACAACGCAGCCCTTCTTTGGACTCCCAGGGCTCTTAGCCCTGCAAGGTTCTTGAGAGGTGTTGAACAGGCAGAGCATGCAGCAGTCTTGCAACGTTCCACAGTGTTAGTGGTTTTCTTGTCTGCTTTTCTAGGTGACCCACCATTGCCTTTCAGGGGTTCAGAAACAGGAGCCTACCTTTTAGAAAATGTAAATGAGATTTATTCAAAGTGCATGTACACAGTTATCAGAAAACATGAAACTGGACTTACCCTTACCTTACATGGACTGCTGTTGTCCATGGGCCTCTGCTCTTGGGAATTGTGTTTTCCTCTTGCAATAGACCTGTCCTCCTCCGATTCCCACCCTTGTTCAGTTAAGATTGCTGGTTTCTATATACTTTATGGTGTCTTATTTTGGCATCTGTGAAGGATTTATTATCAAATCCATGTTATAGTGTGACAGAGAAGTATTGATTTAAAAAATGATGTTTCCTGTGGTGATGTGGGACCAAATACACTTTTTGACTAGCTCTACTGTGCAGCACTCCAAGTGGTCCTTAAGCAGCCCATAGACTTAAGAACTCCTGTTTCGGGAAGTCTCAGGCAGAGGTGTCATCTCTCAGTGCTTGACTGAGAACCATTTTCTGTGTAGTATTTTTAACTTTGTCCTTCTGTTTAGTTCCTGCTCTGCCACTTAATGTAATGCCCGTTTATTGCAGACTGCTTTTAGTTTGGTCCTTTTAAAAGCTCCCTTAGGCACAATGATGCCTAGAAATAAATGTATTCCCTTCCTGCACATCAAGCAGATGTGTGTATATTGAGTTAGTGTCTCTAACATTTAGCTGATTTTTTTCTCAGAGCATAGTTGAATCACTGCTACATACCAAACCCATTTGTGGCTTTTCCTACTCAAACTGTTGGGACATGTAGATTTACATACATAATATTTTAGGCTCTAATTGCAAAGCACTTGTGTGATTTGCAGTTTTTTATAAATCACAAGTCCTAAACATGCTTTGCTGTTGGGCAGCACAGTGCTCCAGCTGTTGAGTGTGGCTGGATTCAACAGGAGCATAGTAAGACACCCTTATCATTCCAAGACCTTGAAGTGGATGTCTGTCATCTTTGCCCACCCATCTTTTTCTTATTGGTTGGAATAAAAGTTGTCTTTGAAAAGATTAATGCTGGTTGAAAAGCTGAGGACTTTGGTTAACAAGTCTGGTAAAAATGTCCTTGCTAAGGTATTAGCATGTATTCCAGCTAACTACAGATACATTAGGGTAATTCCTATTTTCTCATTCTCCAAAGTGAAAGAAAATCCTCATGTTTATATTACACAAAGCCAAGATTGTTACTTCTCACTGTGGCTGAGGTAATTTACTTTACCCGTAAATGGTGATGCCTTATTTTCCTTCAGAAACCAGAAGTATCTCTCCACATACCTGCACATTTTCTCTGTGTCATAGAATGTATTGTGTTGGAAGTGACCTCCAAAGGTCATCTAGTTCAACCCCCCTGCAATAAGCAGGGACAGCTGCAACTAGGTCAGGCTGCTCAGAGTCTCCTCAAGCCTGGCCTTGAATGTCTCCAGGCATGGGGCCTCCACCACCTCTCTGGGCAACCTATTCCAGTGATCTATCACCCTCTTATTAAAGAACTCTTTCCTGATGTCTACCTTAAATCTACCCTTTTCTAGCTTAAAGCCATAACCCCTTCTCCTGTCACTACAAACCCTTGTGAATCGACCCTCCTCTGCTTTCTCACTGACCCCTTTCAGGTACTGGAAGGTTGCTATGAGGTCCCCCTGGATCCTCCTCTTCTCCAGGCTGAACAACCCCAGCTCTCTCAGCCTGTCAATCATATTCCCTCTTGTTGAGGCAGTCAACAGAAAGAATTTTTTGAAGAGCATCAGTCCGGTCCTCCTTTTCTAGTCTTACCATGAAGAAAAGTACCATCACAATCAGAGCTGAAAAAGCCATCTTCAGTTTGCATTGTGTTTACCGAGGTAAAGCATCAGAAGGATGACATCCTAGAAATTCCCTCAGCCCTTTGAGTCCCCTTCCCACCGTATTAAAAAGACTTATCTGCCAAGTCTTTTAAAAATATAGATTTATTTTAAGCACATGAAACATCAGGATAGGCACAATTATAAACACAGAAAGATTAAACATTGAAAGGAGCTTGCAGCCAGACAAGGCAAGCAATAACTTAGAGGCAGAGGTTACCATTTCACATCTGAAAACCTGCTGAAAATTGGTTAGTTTTGGTACTAGACATTCTAGACTTTTCTCATCTTAGTTTTAATTTGAAAATATCCTGTCGCTTCACTCCTTCCAACTTTTTATTTAGAAGTATTTGCATAAATATCTATATATTTTAAATACTGTATAAAGTGCATTCAGATGAAGGGTGGAAAGAGGTAAAGGCCCAATTTCCAGTGCACTAGAGGGGACTGAGGCAAAACATACTCAAACCATTTACTAGAAAGAGCTTGGTTTTGAATCGAACCCTAAGAACACACTGAGTAATGGCACAGTAATGCAAACATGGTTTCTAGGAGATAACTTCAGAGTAGATACTAACTACTAGAACTATGTCTTGACAGCATATTTATCTTCTAAGTTTTGCAGAGCAAGGTCACATTCTCTGTTGATAATTATTAGAATAAAGATGTGCTGAAGTTTGAAATGTTCATTCTAGTGTGATCCTGAATACTTGTTACTGTAAACAACATTCTGTTTCCTCTGAGCTAGTCCATTAATTTCTTGGGTCTTATTGTCTGCATTTTCTTGTAGACTGTGAGCTGCTATCTTGGACTTCCAATTAGTGCAGCCATTTCCATCTTTAACTAGCCTTTAAGCCTAAAGCTGTTTCTTGTAACATCAGTGAATCAGTGTGTCTTGCTCAGAATGCTTTATAGTTCACAAGTAGTTAAGAGAAATCTAAGGACAGCAAAAAAAAGCCCATCAGCTTCAATCATCATCTTCTTGTAGCTCATTTCTGTCTCTCAGAAACTTGAGAAAGGCTAAGGAATATTGCAAATTAAAACACTCTGGCACTAATTTATTTTTTTTTTCCCTGTAAGACATGTTGGGAATGTAGAGGAATTGAGTAACACCAAAAATTCCACTTGTTTTTACACAAATGGACTCCTCAGTCTCCATTTTGAGAGGTCACTGCAGTGCTGGAGCCTCTTAACCCTCTTAGCACATCTGTTACTTTTGTGCAAGCATGAAATTAGAAAACAGTGAACAACATTACCAGTATTGTGATAAGATAGCTACAGTGATTTTTCCCTTCACTCAAACAAAAATAACTCCTCCTGATATGAAAGTTAAAAAAAAAAAAAAGGAACTTTTTTTTTAAACTGTAACTTTCATCACTATTTTATAGCAATTGTACTCATGGATAGCTGGGGAAAAATCCTGTAGAATTCAAGTGCTGCATTCTTTAACCCTTCTTAGTCATCCTTTTTGTCAGAGGTACTTGAGTTATCTTCTTCACTGCCTTCAGGACAGACTTTATTTCTTGCAGTTGGTGTTGTTTCTGAGACTGGGACTGTACTCCTTCTGACGGGACTGTGTTTGACTTCAGGTGACTCGATGTCATCCTCCTCCAACATATCTAACTGGTATCTCTGTAGCTCTAGGTATGTAGTAAACAACTTGGCATATTCTGGATGCTTGAGTGCAAAGTCCTTGAACTCATCTGAAAAATACAAATCCCACAGATACTACAGTGCAGCAACAGAATCAAAGAAAATTTCAGTGCCTGCTTCTTTTACTGAAGCAGATCTCCAGTTACTTTCCTCTGAAGCATCTCAGGCATGTCACACAACTTCAGCCAACAGTTTTCCCCAGATACAGAGTGTGAGAACCATCAGATAATTTCAGGGAGAAAGAAGGTAGGAAACTCTCACTGTCAATGTGACTACTGGAGTGCTCTTTATTACAGAAGGATGTTACTTACCATAGGACAGCTTCCCAGTTTCATCTGCATCTATTTCTTTAAAGAGCACAGAAACATCAAGCTCAGGCACCCCCAGAGATGACTGAATGATAGAAGCAAACTCATCTTCTGTGATAGTGCCATCCTCATCCATGTCAAAGAGCTGCAAAGACATTACGTGTAGAAATACTCTAGTATCAGTTTGCCTATGAACCCTCTGTGCACATTATCCACCTCTATTAGGTTTCTAGCATTCAAGAGCTGATCTACAAACAGTGCCTAGGATTTGAAGAGACTGGCTGCATCTCAGCTAATTTATCTTTGCAAAAGATTTTACATATTTTCTCTGGAATAAGACTAAGGAGACATTTAGGAAAGCAATATACATGCTATAGTTGGGTTTAGAATATTCTCTAACAGAAAGAGTATGGAGCAAACTTACAACAAACAACAAACCTTACAGCATTAGTTCAGTAATAAAACTCCTTCAAAACTGATAAAAACAAAACATAAACAAAGGTTTATGTTAATTGTCACCCTGAGCTATGCTAAGGGTTTACTGGATTCATCAGGTCTATACTGGAACATCTTAGGTGTTAGTCTTCATTAAGTTACAGCATCTGATTAAACTTGCAGTAGTTTATGCTCTGACATAAAATACCTAAATTTACTGTATGTGAACTGTCAGCCACTAAGGAATTGTTGGAATTAACACAGAATTTTGGTGACAGGAAGGCAGGCAGTAGATGTACACTGATCATCCCATCCTTCCCAGCACAGTGACAGTAAGCATCTGTGAGGAATCCAACCTCTTGAGAAATACAAGGGATAGATGGCTGAAATTCTCAAATACTTGGTACAGGCAAACTTTCCCATTGTAAATGAAGTGCATTTAGTGGCAGAGAAAACAGGTAGCAAAAGGAAACCCATAGTTACATTTCAGACTGTGACAGGCTTTTAACTGCTGAACCAGCCATTCCCCACTGAAACTGGGAGTTAAAAACAAATTGCTTATATTATAATCAGTACAACTGTTAAGATACTGAAGAGTATAGTCTAGAAAACAAAGGGATGAAACAGCAACAATAGCTGCTAGGCTTGCTTCTTCACAGGACTCTGTGGTGATAAAATACCCCTGAAAAAGCACAAGTCACTCTGAACAGCTGTAGTGCTTATTTGTAAAGCAGTCAGTAGATGTAACAGATTGCCAGAAAAATCCTGGTACTTCCAGAGTGCACATCAGTACTAAAAAGTATCCAATTTGAGATGAACATGATCCATATCTTAATATATTGTTCAATAGGGTTCATAAGAACAAATTAGTGGGTAAAATAACCGAATCTGTGTCAAAGATCTACTAAAAAGAGAAGTCACTCGAGCATCTTCCTATTCAGGGATGCACAACCTGTACACCCCTGGTCACACATGAACCTGCTTGTACCCGAGATCTGAAAGGAGCTCCTGCTCCTTGACTGCTTGTGCTACCGGGACGCCACAGTACAAGCCAGTCGATGCTCTTAGATGCAGTCCAGTTTTGGATGTGCCAGTCCCGAGTAGTCGGTCTGATTTTATTCTTCCTTCCTCCTCTTTGTTAACAACAGTGACTCTACTGAGCACTTGATCCACAAGAGGATATTGCTCCATCTATTGTCTAGTTGTGACACTGAAGAATCACAGCAGAAAAAAACCTCAGGCGAACAATCTGCAAGTGCTTGCTGAATCATTCTGTGAGTTAGGCTGCCAAGTTACGTATTCATTAGTGCCTTCACATGGCTTTTGAAACCCTTTTCTATGAAGCTATTCCTGCAATTTTCCCCCTCCCCTTCACACTCTAAATGTCAATTGGTTTAAGAGTATTATTCACATTTGCATAACAGATTGAAGAGATAAACTTATGATTTGAAGGCAAACAGCTTTACAGTCAGTCTTGATTTGTCAGGTTTGTAGATTTACACTAAATTGGACTTGCCTTAAATGCCATCCGAATAGTCTCCTCCGTGTTGGCTGGGTTACAAAGAATAGACAAACCAATTACATATTCTCTGAAGTCGATGGTGCCATCTCCATTCTGTAACCAAAATATGCATGGCAGTAGTTACAGATGATATTGCAAATCACTTTACAGGCTGTTTTATAAATCAACTATACAATGTGCACCCAGACAGTTTACACCACTAGGGGTATTCGTTCTTCCTGGAAAAAATACTAACAGCTTGCTAAATGTATGTAATACTAGGGCCGAAGGAGCAATATACATATTTTCAATACCTGGAAATTTGGTATCAATTCCTATCTTAAAAACATCCAAACAAAAAGGACTGAAAACAACTTACAAGTTTTTCTTGAGTGTATGACCTCCAAGAAGCCTCTAACAAGAGTCAGCATGGACGTGTTTACGGGAACGGTAACAGTTTATGTAGCACTAGCATTTGCTAAAGTTCAGAGACCCATGCAACATCCTCGAATAAACAGCCCAACAGTGAAGCTGTTGCCTTAATTCTTCCTAAGAACCTTCAGCTATAAAATATATTCCAGCAAAAGTACAGCCTGATGATGCAGTAAATGCACATGGTCTGTCTTTAACCTTTCTTTGTAGCAGATGCATTGCCCTATGTGCTGTTGTGAAGCCAATACACTGTCCCACCTTCTAAACCAGACATGCAATGAATTCATTTTAACAGCCTCTGATAACTCCAGTTTTGATCTGGATGGACATTTTAATGTGCTAACTACAAAGCTGCATCAACAGAACACGTGAAGCTTGCTTTGATGGGATTTGTGATCAGTTCTGTGTAAGCTGCATTCTATTTGCAGATAGGGGAAATGGCAGATGCCTGTTGAAATATATGCTTAAGTCAGTGGTGTTCCTGTCGCCTCACTGAAAGTTTCTTGAGAGTTTTAGGAAACATCCTGTCTGGGGAACCAGGGACACAGAGCAGTTAATGAAAGCATAGTAGAGGTGATTAGTAGCTCATCATTTGCAACATTCACAGTAAGGGCATTTGTCAAAAACATTTTAAAAGCAAACAAAAGTGCAAAGCAGAGCTCCCTGTGTGGATCAGGTGGTGTGCATTTCAAGAAGAAAAAGGTTTTTTTAAAAAGTGGACTCCCTAAGTCTGAGAACAGCAGGAAACTTTTTCAGCCGAGCGAGAGAGGGGTGGTCTCCTGGGTAAATCTGTAGTGAACAGCCAGATCTGGGTTCTATTTCTGGCTCCCCTACCGAGTTCTAATGCCCACTTGAGCATACCAACCTTAACCTTTCTGTTCTTGGTTTTCTGCTGCTGAAGAGCAGAAGATGGAGCTTGCCAGTGCAGAAATGCTACGGCTGTTCTGCAGAGCGCTTTGAAAACCAGGGGTCCTATGAAATAGGGATTTCTGTTCTTGACTTTAGGTTTTAAGATAGTTCTTGATTAACAAAATACGTGTAAGAATGTGTTCAGCACTAACATTTCTGTATCAAGCTATATATTTGACAGGATTTAAAACTGCTAAGATACTATTTTATTTAGCCTTCAAAACCAACTCCGGATTGTTTTGCACAAATCCCTGCTGATGGTCTAACCAATCTTGAAGCTGCGCAACCTTTGAACATCTTGTCCTTTAAAAACCTGTGAATTTTAGGGAAACTTTTTAGAAAAGATAAAAATATTCCAGGTTACTTTTGTGTGTGTCTAAGGGTTTTAATACGTGACAGTTTTTAAGCATTAGAAAAGGACAATGATCTCATAAATGCTGTTTTATTTACAGATCTATGCACTCTTGGTGCCACAGAGTTTGACTTCAAATATTTTGGCTACGCTGTAGTTCTGATAATAGAGATAACAGAGATAACTTTAAAACAACTGAAGCAAGAGTGTAGATAATAAGTACTCAGAGTTCCATGGCATATTATTTTTGTATAGTTTTATAGACTGTATTCTTAGCAAAGGATTGTTTGATGCGATTAGAATATTTATTTTTTTTTAATTTAAAGTAAAGAATATGTATGACAGGAAAATAATTGGGAAGTAAACTTTAAATAAAACAGTCTTGTTAAAAACAAGTTCTGAAGTAAGTTATCACAGCTGTGGCTGCACATGGAAAAATGACAAGAGCTAATAAGGGTTATATTACTTTCTTTCATTGAAGTGCTATAAACCAGTAATCAAAAATGAGTGCAATCTGATACACGCAGCTTAAGCCATCTGAGTAGGAAATAAAGTTACTGTACTTGCAAGATCATGTTGTGACTAGCTCTACTCAACCCTCGGATGCTGGCTAACTCTGGCATTTTGGTTAAGGAGAAGTGATAGGGTTATTTCCTGGAAAAAATAGATGGGAATTAAACTGCAAATGCAGAAAACCCTTCAGTGCTTGTGTAGCACCACTGCAAACAAGCACTAGCAATAGTCTATCTGCACATACCTAGCTGTGTTTGCAGCCTATGCACCCAAGTATATTTTAAGGGAGCAACATGTGAGATGAGCTCAAATTCTCTAAATAGCAAACTAGAACATCAATATTTAGACATCCGTATTTATAAAACAATAAAAACATAGTGTAACCTCAACAACCCTCCTTTTCTTTAAAGTAAACTAGGTTTATGCTACTATTTTAATGTCAGCATGCTATGGTAACTAGGGTTTTGTTGGTGTTTTTATATATAATACAGTAAATCTTACACTCTGGGAAACAAAGTTTGTGTTGTCATAAGCAGTCTCCATTTAGAATTGCACAAGAACTGCAAGACAGATGCAATCAAGAAAGTCTAAAGTAATACTGCCTCAGAACTTTTTTCTCACCGTGTAAGCTAACAGGAAAAATCAAGACAGTATGTGTGTGCCCCACTCATTGGTGTTTAGCTAAGTAAGCCCAGAGCTGCTTACAGGGCTGCCACAGAGATGCTACAACTGGACCATTTGGGGAGGGACTGCGGATGCTCCTATTGTGTTCGTATCCAGGCTCATCATGTAAGAGGCTGTTGCTCTAACTCCAGAATTTCAAGTGCCTACTGCTACATGCAAGTTTTAACTAATCAGAAAGGGAAGTTCTGAAACAAACCCAGTAGGATGGTGCTCACCTGGAGGTATCATGCTGTCCTTTGTGCTCACTTTTCTATTGCTCAGAGCCTAAATGCCACTGTGGATAACTGTGTGCATTTCCACTAAAGAACTGGGAGGGGGGTGAATGCCAGTAGGATGGAACTGATCTCTTTCATCACAGCTTGGCCCATTATGAGTATTTTTACTGTTTCTATCACCCAGCTTCGTATTAAACAAAGTGCAGTAGGAAAAAAGTCTGGGCAAAAGTTTTAAGTTACTATTTCCTAAGTTTCAAGTCAAAGGCTTCTGCAAGTGTACCAGGGAGGAGACTTCAGCAGTTTGGAAAACACTGTTTGCCAAGTGTAACTGCAAAACTCAGACATCAAAGCTATGGAAAGTTAGAAACAAAACCAACCCACAGTACACCATTAGCACTCAGATGCCCTTGAGGTAGCGAGTGGTATTTCTCAATTAGTCACTGATGTTTCCCTGAGGAGGGGCACGTGGACTCTTACATCTGGAGATATTGGCTACTAAACTCATCCTTTCACATTCCAGTCAGCTAGCACACACCCTAGACAATTTTCTTTTAAAGCAGCAGGGCCCTGCTGAGAAATCTGCCCTGTTACATTGCCGTACAAGAGCTGTTTTCATCAACTATGTAATCCTTAATTCAAAGAAATTTACCTTGTTCATGTTGCTCCTTTTTCTTTTACTCAGAAGTTGACATCTCAGAACTGTGTAACTAGCTTGAGTGAGATGTTGCACCTTGATCAAATTCAACTCAGAGAGACAGGGGTTGACTTTAGCTGGCTGGCTGGCTGCTATGTGACTGCATTATTACGGGAAGCTTCTCTAAATAGAAATGTAGCATTTGAATTTGTTTTCATTATAACGAGAAAAGACTAGTTAATTGAATTGTAGGAAGGAGAAAAAGGCTGTAAAAGTAACCTTATCTAAGTCTTTAATTCTGTCCTGGCCAGCAGGTAGAACTGACAATACCACTCAGGTTTTACTTTAGCAGACAAGCATGAAAAAGTTGAAATAGGAAGGAAACGAAATATGATTATATAAATTCATTGGTCATTATAGTTATTGCAACTCTCATGGTTTTCCCCCTATAAGAAATAACTGCACAAGTCTCTTTAATAGCAGGGATTGCCCTCAGGCAGAAACAGCTTTATTCCAGCTTAGCGAATGCTGACAAATCAGAACAGTAACATCAACGCCAAAGTTAGGAGCTTTTAATAGAGTGGTTATATACGAGCGACTTTATGGGAAGAAATAACTGAGCTTTGATTCTTCAACATATTCCCTCACTTCAAATTCTAGAGAGAGTTTTCTGAAACAGACTTATGCAGCTGTCCAGCTGACAACTGAAACCCTTCAGCAAAGCAGACCGATGCATGCACAAGAGGAATCACACCACTTCAAGCTGAGCTCTCTACAGCTAGCTGTATCTGCCTTAGAACAAGGAAAAGACTGCAGTTCTATAGTACACGATTGTAGTCCTCCACCTGTATCTTCCAGAGCAAGCTTATTCTTCTCTGCTGTGCCTTCATGAATACATAGTCAGCTGCAGCCAGTCTTCAATGGTCATTTTGATCCGTCCATCTCCATCTCGGTCCAGGGACTTGAAGGCCCGGAACATGCTGTCCAGTCGTACCAAGCAGCTAATGAAGCTGTTGAAATCCATGCTCCCGTCCTCGTCAGCGTATCTGCGTACGATTACCTGGCAGAGCTGTTCCTTCAGATGGAACCCTGCAGCCTTCAAGGCGTTGGGCAGCTGAGCTCGTCCAACGGTGCCCGACTGATCGGTATCATACTGCTTGTAGACGCACTGCCATTTCTTGATGTTGTTCCACAGATACTTAAACTCTTCAAAGCCCAGTTTGCCATTTGTATCGCTGTCCATGACGGCTACCATGCTACGGCATGTGTCTAAGCTGAAGCCATCTGTCTTCAGGTCTTGATGTCTGGAAACCACTTTGTTCAGGATGTCCCTTAGCTCTGTGGCAGACACTTCCATATCATCTCCAGCCAGCTGGGCAAAAAGGCGACGAAATTGTCTGATCTCCTCGCTCTCATAAGCTTCCACATTGGTAAAATGATTGCGAGGAGGTGGAGGTGGCTCTGGATTATAATGAGCTGCTGCTTCACTTATAAGATTGACAAGACCTCCAACAAGTCCTCCAAGATTCCCTCCATGTCCACCTCCTGTTAGGAGACCTCCAAGGCCACGTGCAAGGTTCCCTCCGTGACCACTGCCACTTCCTCCACTCAGCAATGCTTTAGCAAGGAACATTGTGAAGGTTTTGTGAAGAGAGTTACTCAGAGATCCAGTGCTTCTGTAGCTCCTGGAAGCTGTATTGTCTCTGAGCTGGGTGTGTGCAAAACACAGCTTATCTTCCTGCTTAGAATTCACCGTGTCTGTGCATGTCTTCAGCTGCCAGAGTTATCTCAGACCTCAGTAGCTTCTATCAATTGTAGATACGCCTCTCTTTCTGTTTTCTTCTCTGCTTAGTTAGCTTCATGTGATTTGAGGAATCTTTTTAGAAAAAAAACAACTAACCAACGATGAGGCTGAAAGACATGGAGCAGAAGTCTCAAAATACCTGTGCTCATAGGTGTTTTCTTCAGTTGAAGCAATCTGAAAAAAGCCCTGCTGATTAGTGTGACTCTTTCTCAGTTAAGTTGATCCTCCTTAAAGATGACTACAGCGAAAGCTTACTAGAGTCCTGTCTGTTCTTGCAGTCTGCTTGCACTGTAGCACATGTTTGCTGCCTAGGAGTAAGATGATTGATGTGCTATGCTCCAGTCACTGATGCTTCTGGTCTAGTTGGAAGTGTTCACCCACAGAGATTTTTCTCATCTTCAGATAGAATTAGAAAATAGGAGAGATCACCACTGACTATGGGAGAAAGCCTAAATGCTCAGATTAACACACTGCCTTCTTTATGGCTGGAGATAGGTGAGAGGAGTTCTTGTAGAGTCTGATGGCACCCTTCACAAAAACAGCAGGAATATACAGCTTCAATCTGCCTTAAGTTATCTACTTGCAACCACATCAGTTAATTAAGCTGTTAAGAGTGTACATAAGCTCAGAATCTGGGGTAGGCAGAAGGAAATATTCAGCCATTACCAGCATGAAGATTATATCTGATGGTGGTGCAGCCGACTTGGTTCAAGAGAAGGCTGTCATCTCACAAACTACAAATTAACTAACCCCTTTCCATTGAAACGTAAGAAGGAAACTGTAAGAGTCACCTATCTTGCCTACAGGAACTGCTAACCAAGAAGTGTTTACTGAGCTGGACATAATGACTTAAATAACCTTTTGGAATGTGATTTTTTAACAGAACATTGTCAACAGGTCAGTTCACCAACTACTCACCCTGTCAAACAGCAGAAACAGCTCTTTCAGGACATCTGTAATAGGCAGCTTCAAGTACTCTGCAAACTCCTCAATTCCAATTCTTCCCCCTTTGGAAGCACTTGCAATAGCAGCAAAGGTATCCAACTGCTCCCTGACATGATTCCATTTTAGGCTATTCAAAGAGGAGGGAGAGGAGATATTTCTATACAGCAGATCTTGGACAGATGGAATTTCAGTAGGAGTTATTACAGTGTTCAAATGGCCAAACAGAGCGAGTGTGTACAGCATTAGCAATGCTGTACTTCCACTAGGGCATTTTTTATGACAATGGCAGTTAAGGACTGCTCCCTCCAGTTATTAATACTGACACCAGGCAGTTCTGTGCTTAGGTGTACCAGACTTCCTTAGAGTAACTTCCCAAACCTAGAATCCTCTGTCCAGTGACTAGGCTAGTCTAGCAGAGAGCTTTTCATTACCATAAATTCAAGTTCAGCATTATTTTTCTGCATTATTTTTCAGCATTATTTTTAACAGCACGGAATAGATGTCAGCTCTGTGACTACCTCTCTACCCAAACACTCGTATCGCTACGTCCTGAGAAGTAGCTGATCTCTCTGCAAAAATACAGCACTGCACCTCAGTAAGAATAATTAGGATTGCCATGTAACTCTTGAAGATTGTTCCAGACAGAGTTCTATAAATGGATACACGGCACAAATGTGATAAGTCAAGATTCACTGTGCACATCCTTCAGATTGGACCACAGCCATACCAGGTTATCTGATGGAGTTAATGTATGATTAAGTGGTTCAGTCCTCAAATTCCACTGTATCCAAACAGAAAAAGTCAACACTGCTTGTGAAATATGGCTGCACAGTACAACTAAGTATAGTAAGCCATTGGCTGAAGTCTCAGGCTGGAAAGAAGGTTTTTTCCTTCCTACCACAGACTGCCTGTGCACCTCCACAAAAAGAACTTAAATTGAGCTCCAAGATTACCATCAGGTGCCAAAAATAGCTCTACTTTTCTCACCTTTTGGTGAGATAAATCCATAAGAGATTAGAAAAATGCATTTTTCCTCTTGTAGCACTGCCCACAAAAATTGCTTGGGAATAGTTTTTACTGGGATTTTCCTCATCTCTCATTTCCATGTAGTTTAACTATGTAAATTGTAAGTTTAAGTATATAAATACACCTTATTACATATGGCCAAGTCAGTTGTCAGGTAATTTATCCTTTAGCAGATGGTTATCAACACCTGCAGCACTGCTGTAATTGTGCTCCCAACAGCCAAACTTCCTTACTTGAGTTTCTTGCTAATTTTGGTGAACTCCACCAGCCCGGCTTCCATGGGTAAAGTCAGCTGTCCTGCTGAAATCATCAGTCTGCAATCTTCAAAAGTATGATCAGTGACTGGCACATTCAAAGCACTGAAACAAAATTAAGGAAAAAGAAAAATCAATTTCTTATTTTAAAATTACTCTGAGTTGACTGTTTCCCTTCTCTCTTTCCATCTGGCTTTAATGCTGATACAGAAAACAAATGATAATTCAGTCTTGCACTGCTGCCAGTAGGATAAAGCAATTTGTGAAACTACACTATGGCAGCGTCATGATGTTTCAAGATTTACAGTCTTGTAAATGCAGCCTGGTAACCCTGAGAACGAGCCACCCACTTACTCTTACTGAGCCAATAAGGGAGCAATTGATTCCAGCTTTTTGTGACTCGAACACACTGTGTTCCAGTATAAGACAACTGTCTTTATGCACTATGTAAAAATTATCAGGGTGTTTAGGTACAGGAATTTGACACCTTTTAGTGAAAATCTAGAGTGATTCCTATATATAGTACCCAGGACTTGACTAAGTTGTACTTTATGGCTAGGATGTATAGAGAATTGCTGGATATAAAAGTTTTCAAAGATTTTATTTGCAGCTGATTACATACGTTGCCATGGTTTGCCGGACTCTGTTGGCAAAAAGAATGGGATCATTCTTTTCTTCCTCAGTAGGAACATGAACAGGCAGAAACTGAAAGAGATGAGTTATCCAATCAACTCAGTAGCAACACGAACAATTTCTTGTTATTGTTTGGGATGGGGGAAAAAAATGAGCCATGCAATGAAGGAACTGCACACTAGAGGTCTCAACCACCTTAGAAACCATTCTGGCTCATCTGCCCTAGCCACACAAATCAGATTTAGTCCTAAAGTACTTCTTCAAGATTGGTAGGTAGGAGTTGCTTTCATAGGAAAAATCAAAACCTCAAAGAAGGGAAGTATAATGTATTATTAGTGAGCACATTACATGCTACGTTGGTAAGAATGTGAGTCTGAAATACTGTTACACTCTTCTTCAAAGATCTTTTGATCTGCCTCTTTATGATTGAAACCAGTAAGATTATGGAATTGGTTTTCTATCAAATAGCTGTAATGATTTTCTGTTCATAGCCAGACCTTTTCTCCCCTGTAAGGACAGCAGGGGTCCAACTGTTCATGTGAACGTTTGAGATTTACTTCCTTCTATAAGCAGTTGCCAGCTCTGTTCAAGGTCTGATGTATGTCCCTGATTATTACAATTCCCCTTCAAAAGTCATGTAACTCTTAAATCAAGAAGCACAGGCACGCTGTACAGACACAGACAACTGTGTCATCACTGGGTGAGGTGAAGTCATAACTCTGAGAAGTTTATCTGTGCAAATGAGGGTCATGGTCTTGAAAGTGGTCATTACATCATCTGAGGCTGAGGTCTTGCTCAGACAGCAACCTCAATTTCTGGCAGGTTAAACACCAACTCTGTCCCCTTCAAAAAACCCATCTACAATTATTCATAAAGCCAGTTTGCCAGAAACCACAGCTAGGGATGAAGAATTTGGTTGCTTGGCCTCCTGAGGTGAGGTGGCACACGTGATGTCACAACCCCCAGCTCTTATCTGGTGAAGACACCTTCCCTGTCAGATTGCAGTCCTGTAAGGAAAAGTCTTCACAGCTCTTTCAGTAGTAGAAATACTTCTCTGATCTGCTTTTAACTATTTCCTGCTCCCATGTATATAACTTGCATAGATATGTCCTTCTCTACAAAAGCATTAGGAGAAATAGCTCTATAGTACACCTGCTGTAAATATGTATCTACTGCAGGTACTATGCAGTAACAAGGCGCTCCCTTAAAATGAATTTCATTGTTTCACAGCAAAGACCATATTGCTAATTGTTAGTGGTAGCAACACTCCTTGTACTCACACAGCTTTGCACAGCTTTGCCGACTTCTGCATTTTGCAAATTAACAGCAAAACCTGTCTGAATTTCTCCCATTCCTCAGGTCCCTAAACTGAACCAACTTGGTCCACACTGACAGTCCTCTGTGGGTCTGGTAGAGAATGTGAAGTACTGGTCACACCTCAGTTCCTGGCTCCTCACTGCTGTGTTTTGAACAGTGGCTCTGACAGGCAGCAGTCAGAATAGATGTACTGGTATTATGAAGTGTGTATGTTCTTCCAGTTGTAATTGATCTGTCTTTGTGCTGTGCAGCTGATTAGAATGATCAAGGGAACCCGTTCATTATGCAAGGCTCTGTACAAGTACTAGAGTCCTTAAGTAAGCTCTTAGTTGCAGAAACCCTTGAGAGTTCAGTCTGGGAACATGGTGAGGAAGACAAGGATACTTTGAAGGTAGTAGGAAAATGAGAGGGTGGGGAAAAAGAAGTTGTTACCTTTAACAGAGCATATTATAATTCTTGGGTTTAACGTCTGTAAAATGCATGTAGTGATAATTAGCAATAATAATAACACCTTAAAAATGAAGGCATTTCTGGCAGCTTTCTTTGGGGAACTCACCAGGTTAAGTGATACATATATTTAGATTTGTTGGTCATATCTATTGCTGACTTTGATTCTGTTCTTCTTTCCAAGATATTCATTTATTGTTCACTGACAGTGACTAATAATGTGAATAATGCATTTATGTTAAAGCATAAATTCCCTGGTTATATATCTTAGTACAAAATTATTTCTAATTCTTACCTCAACTTCTACTCTTGTGAAGAGCTGACACAGCGTCATTAGGCACAATTCTTTTCTGCAAGCAAAGAGAAAGAAAAATACATTTTTCTTATTTGAAACTAAAGTCTTTGCATGTCAGTAGATGAAACTTTTTAAGGCATTGACAAAGACACAGCCAATATTGGGTGAGGTTTTTCAATGCCTTGCAGTGAATTTCCCTGAAATATTGCTCTCACCACTTTTTCTCCAGGACTCGTGCATGTACCTGCTGCTTGCTCCCTGGGCAGGCACCTTGTTGTCTGTTGTCATGCATATTAACAATGCTGTACAGTTCTTTGGCCAGCAAAATGTGTGTATGTTACTTTATCTTTAAAGAGGTGAATATATATTAGATTTTAAAGCTTTAAGAGCTTCGATTCTGAGAAGTAGCTTTGCTTTATCTTTTATTCTCTCATCTGCAAAAGAGGACCAGTACCTTCCTTCCACAGAAGAGGAAGCAAGGATCTGCTGGTATTTCCTAGTTTTGCAAATTATAGTCATGTTGACACAAGTGTGATAATGAAGTGTCAGTATGTTCTGACACAAATGTGTTAATGAAGTGTCAGTATGTTCTGACACAAGTGTGTTAATGAAGTGTCAGTATGTTCAGGACCTTCAGTGTCACAAAGTCACAGATTTTGGTATCAACAGGTATGGGGAGGAAGGGACTCCACAAGAGGAAAAGCATTAACACTTCCACTTCCGCCCTGTTCTCTTCACTGTGATTTTTAAGCAGAAATGCACATTTGCTCTTTACTTTAAATCAGGTAAATTATAATACAAAACCTTCAAGCAATCTTTCTGTTCTTGTTTTGGACAAAATAAAAAAGAGAAAAAGAAAAGGCAGGAGAACAACTAAGGGATCCTTTCCACTTTCTGCTGGAATCCTCTCTTAACGCCTGATTTTCTAACAGATAACAATAGGTATTCCTCTCAGTGAGGCACAAGTGTAAGAAAGTAGTAGTAAGTGAAAGCAGAAGCTGGGTCAGGAGGATTGTGACGAGATGACTGCCGCCGACCCGTCCTGGCCTCAATAGCCAGGAAGTTTTTCAAAGAGTGTGACAGTTCGGCATTTTGTGATCTGCAGGTTTGTGTGGGGATGTTCTTCTGGTTCCAGTTATTTTTATTAAGAGTATCTAGATTCCAACCCATCCATCCCTTCTCTTCCCATGATTTTTCCACGCTCTTCCTTTCATCTTCTCCCAGATTTTGATTTGAGCCTTCATCGCCCAGCCACCAGGCTTAGAGCATTTTTCCATCTTCAGGGAATGAGCAACCTCCTCCCTTCCACAGCAGTACCTCTGATTTCATTTCTTTCTTCACCTCTTCCTACACCATTTCTCAGAAATGAAGACATAGCTCCTTTTCAATCTTCCAGCATAAATTCTTCGTAGGGGAAATCTGTAGCATGCTACTGAATTAGCAAGGGTCACTACTCTCAGTATGCCGATAACTGTAACAGCAGAAATAATACCAGCAAAAACTTCTGGGGAAACTGAGACAGACATTTTCCTCTAGGCCAGCTTTGATGATGTCCACTCTGTAAGTGTGCAGGTGCTGAGATTAACTAATGATCGTTTACAGGTGCTCCTGAGCTGCTCCACGAGTTCAGACATGTTTCAGAATTCATTGCCTTAAAATTTTTAGTCACTTAGTAAATCAGTTCTACTCTAATTAGATACGCTACATACTCTGTGTTAAAACATGGTATATGGATTCTGCAAATCCACAGTTTAATGAGTATTTATAAGGTGCAAAGTATGTTCCCGATTTACTTTCAGTGCAGCCATAAAGGTTTTTAATACTTTAATAAAATATTTTAGCATAGTATGAGGCCATCTGTATTGCAAAATAAACACAGGCCCATTGCCTAACTGGTTTATTGAAATATTTTTCATTATTTCTATGTCAGATACCATATATAGCCTCTTCACGAGGATCTCAAAACAATTCTTCTGTTGAATCGGGCAAAAAAAAATAGTATAAAGAGGTATCTTATATGTTTGAATGGGGAAAGATGAGGAAAATTAATATTGCTTTGCATATCTTCTTCTCTTACTCTCATATGACTTCAAATGAGATGGAGGAACGAATAAATAGAGGGGTGAAAATAACATTTATTTTTTCTTGTCTGTATACTATGTAGGAAACTGTAAACATCTATGGATTCTGGTGACTATGATTGTTTCCCAAAGAAAATGAATTTCAATTCTTTCTTTTGCTCTAGTGTAACTTACAAAACATAGGAGAAAATTAAAACAGTGGCATAGCTGGAAATAATGCTTCCCCATTTGCAACCCCTTTGTCCAGCCATTCAGATCTGAGATCCGCTTATGACAGCATTATCCCCAGATATTTCCCCCTCATAAAAACTGATCTAGAAGAACATGTGTCTTGGCTTAGCTGACTCGGTTTGGCAGACGGCTCAGCAAGGAGGGGGGAAATTCTGTATGTCATTTTCAGTAGGATTAAGAAACTTACAATGAATAGCCCTGCCATGTCCAGGTCACTGTATCCTAAGGAAAAAAATAAAACACAGAAATGTATGACAAAACCAGATGAAAGTTGTAGAGCAGGTAAGTTACAATTTAAAACAGGCAGAAGTTTAGTAAAAGCAGATGATGTGGTCCTTGTAGTGAAAACAAAATAAAGGTAGCAAGGTGACTAGGATTCCTTGCCTTAAAAATTTAGAAATAATCATGGCAGACTTTTGATAATATCAACAACTGGGAACAAAATTCTTATACTTACTTAGATATTTTAAATCATTCATTTTGATCCAAAAAACAAAAGTTGGAAAAAAAAATAATTCTACTTTTTTCAGAGGACTTCCCCAGTCCCTTTAGAAAGGCAGCCTCATAAATATGCTTGATTTTGTTTTTAAGGATAGCTTTGCATTGGTAATCTGTCATGCTTTTTTGCTTTGCCTTTTTTTTTTCTTACTCTGTTTATTACTTCTTATATATAATTTTTACAGTGTATACTGCAGATCCTTAAATCCTCTCAGTGAGATGCGATACCAATCCCTTTTAGTGGCTCACTTCAGTTTTGAAATTGATCTGCAAAAGGATTTTACAAAGGAATCTTTGTAAATAACAACAAGAATAACAATCACTTGGTTTTAATCTTAAAAATTACTAGGAATGAAGAGTTTGTGCTTTCGTGGATTTGTTGGATGACTAGATAATTAAAAAAAAAGCTAACAAGTTACTAGACTCATGTCCCAGCACTACCCCTGCCCATGAAGCAGAGGTGTATCTGTACCCCTATACTTGGCAGAAAGTGTAAACGTTTGCTCAGGAAAACAAGGGAAAACATCTGCAAAGCTCTGCTCCTGAGGCACCTGAAGGAGCAATGTTGGAGGTACTGAATAGTTCAGGTTTTGCTTTTGTCGGAAACTCTGAGAACCCCTTTTCAGTAAGAGTATTTTGAGCTTAAAGAACAAATGATGACTAGTAGGGAAGTTGTGTGCATTTTAGTCTTCAGAGTACAGGCTCTGTGGCTTTACAGGAAGTTTCTAACTTCCGCTGCAATGCTTCCCTGTGTTCCCTCATACTTAAAACTGTAGCTAAGAAGCCCAGCACTAAACTTTTCACAATCAGAACAGCAACTACACCATGGTGACACTTAAGAAGCCTGCCTGCTTCCAGGAGCAATCCAATGGAAAGATCAAGACAATAGATACTTAAGCAACAATGCAAAGTATTTATCATAGGTACTGTTTAAGTCAGGATTTTGACTTCCCTATTACTAGTTGGTGACAGAAGACTGTTTTGCTTACCAGTTTGTTGGGGTATCGAAGCAACACAGGTTGTACAGGGACTCGGGGAATAAAGGCACCTGCAACCACAAATTAGAGTGGTTTTAAAATGATTCATGTAAGACATGGTATCTGAAAGGAAAAGTTTTAAAAAGGCAAAAAGAATGGAAAGTGTTCTTACTGACGTGGGAGTTTTTTTGTTTGTTTGAGTTTGTTGTTGTTTAGGTTTCGTTTTGTTGTTTTTTGTTTGTTTTATATTGTTGTTTGGATTTTGTTTTGGTTTTTGTTTGGTTGGGGGGTTTTTTTGGTTTTTTTTAAACAGCAGCACAACTAGCAATATGTCAGCACAGAAAAGGGTTAGTCTCTATTTCAAGAAGAAACCTGCCTAAGATTCCTGGACTGTTCAATCTCATTTTCTGTGTACTATCTCCCCACTGATAGGCATTCATTCAAAGGATTAGATGCTCACAAGGCTGTTGAGCATTTCCTGAAACCTTGTCTGTTCTGATCATCTTTGTGATATGGATCTGAGCATGTACTGCTGGTTTCATCACTTTGCTACCCAAGACACTGTAAAACAGTAAGAAAGGAGAGCAACATGGCTTTAACTGAAGTGCAGCACAACAAGCTAATGATCAGTGATGCTACCATGTACATTTCTGTATTAAAAATTATCTATTGACCTGCCTTGCTAAGCACTACCAAAGAGATTTCATAACTTGGTTGCTAAGTCTTGCATGGCAAAATTTATAGGAACCTAAGAGGGCACGACTGTAAGTTGGCCTAAAAGAACATTGTAAGTACCATTTAATTTGGTAGTTCACCTCATGATAATCACAGTTGAGTTTCTGAGTAAATAAATTAGATAAAAACTGTACCCAGAAAAAACTCCAACCAACTAACTATATACATCATGGGTATTTTGCATCCTACAAAATACCAAAATCAGAAAAGTAAATGGACTAGTATAACATAGTGGGTTTAGTGCCACTGAAACTTTGATGATGTAGGTCATTACTACAGTGCTGTTGTGGATGATGTACAAGCAGTATAGGCCTTACTAGAACTACCAAATTAATATTTCACACTTTATTTTCCAAAACCAATGTGAGAAAATCTCTCACCTTGTTTAAATGTGATCAGGCAAGACCGGTTTGTGCAAGTGCCTTCTGGGAAAATCAGTATCTTGGATTTAAAGAGAAAGAAATACATATTTACACACACATTTCATAAAAAGATTGTAATTCAGCATCAGTTACATAAAGGCTGACTTTTTATGCAAGCTCTGTAACATGTTACACTGCATCACAAGAATATAATTACTGTTTCAAAAGAAAATGAACAGATAAGTGAAGGATTCTTGCATTAATATTAACCTGATCCATCTTCATTTCAAAACAAATGCTTGGTAAGAGTGGAGTTCTGGGGAAAGGCCTTTATCAGTTCAGAAATACGGTACAAAAGGCTTTAAGAGTTTCACTTGAAATCTTTATTGAGGGTAAAGCTATGAGAATTGTTCCTCTGCTGGCAGCACCTTATTGAACTGCTGGGTGTATAAACATCAAGGGTCTGACAAGAAGTACATATGGTACTTGAGCATTTACAGGCACAGATGTGATCAACATGAGCGAGATGTTGGCTGTGATGAGAAGTTCACAGCTTGAAGGGCAGCCACAAAAGGCAGAGAGAGCATGTGCATCTGTGGTGCAGAGCTCTGAAGGCATTACAGATCACTACATAGTCTCTGAACCTGAATGACTCACTCACACCCTCCAAATACACAGAAGGCATCTAAATTAGTGTCTGAAAGATGCTGGATTAGATGCACAGTGAGCTGCAGTGTGACACACTAAATCCAGCCCCCTCTGGAATACAAGGAAGCTTTGTGGTTTTCCTATCACTACAGGATCATAAGCAGCTTTCCAAAAAAAAACCTAAACCCAAGTACTGGTCTGTATCAAAAGAGTGTTCAAGGTGTGCTTCCACTTCATTCTGAACGAGCAGCTCAGGGCTAGATGAAAGAGGGCACTGTTAGGTGACACCCAAGAGACACAGGCTGTTCTAAGGTATGATAGAGACAGCTGCACATTGTGATTTAGTTAGTCCTTGACTATGCATTCTATGATCAGAAATTGTTTGCTGCTGTTATGGACACAAAAATAGGGATGTTTCTGCTTAGCATATGTGATAAGCCCCACAAAACATAAGTGATCATTCCCTCCTTACCCTTTGCTTTGGTACAGGCTTGGGACAAGCACTGATCAGAACCTCCTGCTGTTAGTAACCACAAGTGCTGCCCGGCAGTGTTTCGGTTTGAGGAGGAGGGAATAAGGAATCCAGCTACTCTTTCTTTTCTATTGTGCTAAAAGAATCCAGCCCAGGCACTCTGAAGAGGGTATGACAGACATCATTTTGTGGGGAAGTTTCTCAAAAAAACCCCAACAGAGTAGGAGGAAGGTGTGACCAGGGCACAGGACTAGGAATTACCCAGTGACACCCTCAGTTGTATGACTGACTCAGCCTTGAAGATTCCGAGATTACTTGATTCATAGATTGCCATAATACGTATCTAGTTTTGACCCTGAGTGCAGTATTGGTGTAGAGCTAATTCCCCTTTCCTCCCCATGCTGCTTTCAGCAGAGATTAAGTCTGTTAGGGACTTGATGGAATCACTTCATCCACAACAGTTTAGCAAATCATAAGCATCAGTGTAGTTTGTAAGCACAGTATTTTAAAAAAAAAAAAAAAAAAAAAAAAGTCTTCCTAGCTTTGACACAGAATTGATTTAGAATCCTCCATATAACTGACAAATTGATAAAAATAATGGAGACTCTAAAAATACTTACAGCAGCTTGGAAAAATGCATTTATGAGTCAAATTAAAGTAGCCTAAACACTGACTAAAAGGCTTTTTATAAGGTCCTAAGTAAAAATGATGTGTGAAATGTCTACATAAAGCCACTTCAAAAAAAGTGGCTAGTGTTGGTCTTCCCTACTTGAATGTTCTCTGCTTCTAGAGCTTATTCAGAAAGTACAGCAGTTCATCCAGGTCCAGGTGTCATAAGAGTTACTTGCTCCTGAAGTCTATATTTTCACTTTCCTCTTAATTTTCCTCAGAAGTCATTCATTGGAACAAAAGTGAAGGAAAAGTTATTTTTTCTCAGTCATTTAGGAGGCATCCAACTATGACTAAAGAGATCTTGTCACTTCAACTACTGAACCCATTATTTTAAGTAAATTAACCACTAAGAAAACAAATCAAGAGATAATTCAAAACACAAAACATGACTTTATACCAAATCTGCACTGGATATCTTTGGAGAAAGGTCCTGTATCACTGCCTGTATTTGTCCAGTATTGTGGCAATGACACTGTATTTGTTGTATCTGAAGGCAACCTGAGACCAGAGTCAATGCAATAAAAGAAAGCAGAAAGGTGCTGCCAAATGAGATGTCACTAAGTTCACAGGTTACTTCCTTCTTGTAAAGGATGTAGATTTCCACCCCAGCCTTCTGCCTGTTGAAAGAGCAGCAGAGCTGCTGCCTTAACACTTTCCTCCTTCCTGAGCAACTCCTGCTCCACTAGCTCTTCAGGATGGAAAGCTATCCAAGGCCTAGAAGCACAAGAACAGCTTGTGGCTGAGGAATGACCATAGAAAACACTATGTAGAATCATTAACTATTGTTTCCATGTTAAAATCTTTCCATGATTCAGACCAATCTAAACCAGCAATCGATACTGCCTGGATTTTAGCTGTCCTGACATTTGTCATGACAAAACTCCTTCTGAGCACCAGCCTCTCGTCTTCCTCTCCTACACCTGTCATGTACCCGAGAGCTGTCTTCATCTTCGTACATCAGCAGAATCTTGTTCAGCTAGGCACTCTTGACAGATGGTGAATATGAATACATGACGGAAGAGCAGTAGTGTATTTATTACCTGTGGCCACTGGCCTTTTGATAAAGCCCGCTTAGTTATCTCGGTGACCGTGTTCTTCCGCGAATCGGGGTCTTGACGAGAAACCGACACAGGCTGAAGGGAACTTAAAATTGCTGTAAAAGAGATACAACTTTCTATTTGTCTTATACTAGTGCTTAGAAAACACATGGGCTCAAGGCACTGTTGTAGCAACACTTGTTATTCTCATACTAGGAGACAAGCTCTGCATAGCTTTCAGACTAAACAGATAAGAACTGTGGTATTATTGTTCTCATTCTGCAAAAGGGGGAGTAAGACATAGAAGATGTACCTACATTGCCAGCTGAGGAGCTTTACAGTAGCTATAAACATGCCAAACTCACCCAAACATGTTCTACTAATATTGCTGTTATTTTTCACTGAGCATTTCCACACAATTCTAAGGAAGAGACCTGATCGAGGCTCTGCAAGGGCCACACTCAGGCCTAACTCATGTAGACTGCAACCAACAAGGAGCTTGAGCCTGTGCTGAAGTAAGGTGTCCCTTTCAGTTATAAAACATGCACACCTTCTGTGCAAATTACAGAAAAAAAAAACCTCATTTCATCAGAAGTTTACTTCAGAATGTGATGAGAAACTTGGGTAAGAACTATCTTCTGTGTTCCCCACCCCTGTGCTTTTAAGAGAAGATAAATATATTATCAGTTAGTTTATGTCCTACAAAGACACTTTCCTCTGTTGCCTCCTGAGATTAGTTTGGAGTTACTGTGCAGACAGCAGAAAGTCTACAGCTGATTCTGGTAATAATCCAAACAAAGATTCTTTTTGTGCCAAAAGGAGGAGAAAATAATCGTAGCATGAGTCATTTTCCATTCTCTGCATTTTCTTTTTGAGTAACTTCTCTTTTATTCTCTCCACTTTGACTCCCATTAAAAAAACATTTGTAACAGTGTCTGCAAGTTTAAACTTGTAAATACGGTATTTTCCAGGCTGTTGTAGTTTGGGACTGTTTTGACAAAGCCTTCACTAATCCGTGTTCTACATTTGTGGCCCAAGCTGTTAAAAGACAGCAGTCCAACAGATTTCTCAATCTACCTACTGGGATAATTTTAAGAGAAAGCTTTTAGCCTGAGCAGTTATGAAACAAGCTCTCAGTTATAAAGCAAATTTGAAGTGATATTATATTTCAGATCTGAAAAGAAAGAGCATACTTTTACACATTCTGACCAATTCAGAAAAATAACTTGTCACAGGGATTTCACTGAAAATAAGGTGTCAATATCTTGGGAACCTAGGGAATTAAAAAAGTCTGCCCCTAAATCGCTTTCAGAGATAAGATGTTTGGCCTCATGTCAAATTGCTGGCTTCTCACATTTTACTGTTTCATAAATACTTACTGCCAAATACCGGAGTGGACAGGTTCTCTGCTCTAGACACTATTGATGGCATTCCAGTTAGGGCAGAAATAATGGCATCAAAAAAGCTTGAATGAGGAGCTGCAACAAAGATTGGAGCTTCCAGTAGACTTGCTATTTTCCCTTTTACTTTAACTTGGAACCCCATTACGAAGAACAAGGTACGAGTTAGGCCTGAGAGGGTTGTCTGGATCATCCTCCTTGTAAACAGAAACACAAAAACATCATCCATCTCACTGTTAGTATTTGTCTTGTACTTTAAAAGAAAAGCCCTTGAAAAACTTCCTAGTTCTTGCCAGCACTGGGGCCAGGCACAGGGTGGCTATGCTGCTCACCGGCAGAGTGTAGGGCTAAAGGAGAAGAAGTAGAACTGGGGAAGGAAACGTTGCCTTTTGCTGTTGAAACCAGATGATAATTTTAAAGCTAAGCTAATAGAGAGCCCCTTGCTAAGCCCTCCTTCCAGGTATGCTGTTTCTCTTGCCGTATTTTATAGCATTGCAGTGTAACACTATTGTGAGGGGCAGGTGGGGAATGAGCAGGTTCAGTGTCCTTTTTGGAAGAACTTAGGTAAGTCTGATACTGTTCTTTTACTCCCCGTTTTAAACAAGTAAGATTAAATGACAGTGTTCCCTCACTGGAACATGTTCCCTCAGTAGGTAGGACACATGTTCCCTTCACGGGACTCCCCGTAATCTCTCAGCCTTGTTAGAGTTCACTTCCTCTGTCTCCTCCTCCTCCGTGCAGCTGCAGTGCATCACAGCTAGAAGGGAGCTTCATTAGCCTGAGGTCAGAGGCTGAGTGACTGAAACCCAGAACCCACAGAGGCAGCTGTAAATTTCCTTCAAGAGCAACATAGCTAAAAGAGGAGCTGTCAAAGCTAATTTTGTTGTTAATTACAGCATAGCAGAAATGACAAAGGCTACACAGAAACTCAGCCTATGTAACATTACCAAATACTTTTCTTAATGAGTTTCTTTTCTCAAATATTCCTATCGGAATAATATATCCTATTATTACTCAAACAAGTTCGGGCTTACAAACAGTCTAGAAATACTTCTATACCTTCTAGATTTGTTTTAGCCTCAAGGAAATAGAAAAATCTACCTGTTTAAAGAGCTCCACTATAGTAAAATACACTTATCAAAAAATTGCTTCACCTAAATGTGTCAAACTAAGGTTTGACTGAGGACTCCTCTTTAATCAAAAGGCAGGAGGGGGGGGGGAAGCTTTAGACTCTGGCTCCAGGTTAATAAAAAACCCTTTAAAAGCAGTACAGAGTTTTCACCAATATCGGTCACTTTTTACCTTCTCCATCCTTTAAGCGGCACAGACGCTTTTGCAGGGTGACGGAAAGTTGCAATTGATGCAAACAGCCATGCTAGCAGTAGAAGGACTGCAATGCATATGGCACGGACAGGTAGCAAAATAATTCCCTGAAGAACAGTCTGGAAAGAAAAGGGGAAAAATCTCAAGAAATAGTACCCATGGGAATGCCCATGTCATGTGTGTAGTTACATTGTATAGACTTGAAAATACTAATGTTACTGCTGTGGGATTTCCTAAGGAAAGCCTTAATGATTCCAGTGCTCACATGGGGAGGTCAGTCATTCACAGCATTTCATTTTCACTTTTTGGGTTCCCATTTCAGGTGGAACTGGAACACGTGAGTATTTGAGTTTTTGACTTGGATGTCATTAGACAGAGAGGGTAAACAGAGTTTGCTGGCTTTTGTTTAAACTTAGACTTGGTCTGCACCATCCAACCAGCTCAGATGAGGCTGCCCAGCTGGTACATACGTATCTCCACTACAGAGTTGTCTGGCACTAGCTGCATGTCTGGAAGTCAGGTGGGATTGATAGGATGACTAAAATGTACTCTTGCCCTTTCAAAATGACAAATCTGTGTTGAGTCACGTTATTGCTGTAAGTGATCCTTGCTACTGCTGTTTGGAGTGCTGCATACACAGCACAACTTCATTTCCCTTAGTTGGGACTTAAGCAAAATGGAGTCTTCAGTAAAACCAAATGTGTGTTTTAAGGCAAAGGTTCAGCCCTTGCAGAGCTGCTGAAGCTGCTGAAGACTGCTCTTGACTCATGCCCTCTGGAATTTTTTTTTCTGAATTTCCAGTTTGCTCACTGCCTTCTGTAGACATATACAGCAGAACCATTCTGATTAGGAACTTGTTGCCTCCTATTTGAAGCATCTTGGATATTAACCTCTGTGCTAGGACTTCCTTGAATTTTCCAGAGTTGAGAAAGCTTAGTTAGTTGTCTTTCCTCCTCACAATCAGGAAACTGTTATTAGCTTCCTTTAACTTGAAGCAAAATGATTGAGAGAGTTCTGCTACAGTCACAGACAACCAAGCCAGGTAGCAAAGCCAGTACAGAACTGATCCAAGCCTGTTCGCTGCTTCTTCAATTCTTTATACGTTTGTAAGGGGAGTGGAAGGAAAGAGAAACACTAACATGCCCTGGTTGCAAATAATCCCTGAGCATCATGCCCAGCTCCTCTTTAGGAATTTTTAGCTTGCATTATTTTCATGCACAGCTCCAGGAAACAGTTGTATCAGTACAAGGCTGTTAACAAGCAGCTGTGGGGCAGGGCAGGAAGGAATTGGTAATTGTTTTACCCCAGCAAATTAGGTTAGAAGCTGTGTCCTGAAGGTTGGCCTTTATGACGCAACACAGCACTTGGTGAGCAAGCACAGGTCTGGGAGGTGGGGAATGGCAGCCTTGCATTCCTGGTAAGCTAGTAAACGGTTCAGCTCCCTGTGGCACCTAGTCCAGCTCAGCTCCCACTCATGGATGAGAATCAGCCCTGTGTGCATACGTATGCACAAACCAGTGCACATCCAAGCAGAACTGTAAGAGTGAACTTTTTAATGTTACTTGGACTATGCTTCTAGAAGTCCCTCAAAACTTGGATGAGAGTGCATCACTGGTCACAGACTGACAGCTCCACCAGTTCAGAAGTATGGCAGGAGGTCCTAAAGAAGAGTTATGCTAGTTTAACTGGCTTATTAGCTTGTTATTTTTTATGCTTTACTATTTTTTAAGAAAATCTACAAACTGAGCAGCAATGCTGCTCTCTCAAAATCAAAATCAGCCTTTCTAGTCAGCTCTTTAGCAATGGCTAATTACTGTACAGGAAAAGCAAGGCTTTTAATATCAAGTTTTATAAAATAGTTTGCAACTTACAAAATTGATCTATGATTATTAACTAACACAGTGGATTTTAATTTACCTAGTTTCTTTAAAAAGGAGCAAGTGTTTGTAGTACACTTAGAATATAACAATCTTTGAGTAATTTTTACCCAATTCTTTGATATAGTGGTTGGTTCTAATTTTCCTTTCATCGGCATGGTCCTTTCCCTCCTCATCAAATCCCTTCCACCTTCACATAATTTTCTCTTACTGTCCTCTGGTCAATATTCAGGAGAGACTCTGGCCTCTGGCTCTAAATCCTGTGATACTGATGAGGATTAACAGGAATTTGGGGCCTTCGAACTCAGTTCTGTGTTACAAAAGGCACAATGACAACAGATCAAATGTGATACTGGATACACAGTGTAACTAGGATAAGTGTGAGAAGCAGGTAAACCATGTCAATGCTTACGTTCTGTAAGCACTGCCATATAACATGTTTCCAGGAGAGATCAGAACATTCAGGTACGGTTATTTCCTTCTTTAATATAACAGTTGTATATAACTAGCTACAGAATTTTAACCATAACCTCATGGACAACAGGAAAAGGACTGCTCTGGATCATAGATGTGGGTTCAGTATCTGGGTATAAGACATTTAGCCCTGGCGATCTATTGCACCCACTCTCTTTGTTGCCAGTTGTGGTGAATCTGAAAAAGCCAAGTAGTATGTTAAACCAATCAAGACTCCTTGCTTATCTCCCAAAATCAGATGTGTCTTTTTTATCTCCATACAAGTCCTCTTTGTACTATGGTCTGCAGTCCCAGTTTGATGTTTCAGATGCATTCAGTTTTCCAGAATGGGCAGCATAAGCATAAATCAGTGTTTTGACTTAACTTTTTATTCTTTATGAAAAAAATGGACTGACCTACAATGAAAAACAAAGGATGCAATAGCAAAAGGAAAACACTCCTTTCCTCAAAACGTTAATAAATTCATTAATCTATTTTAGGCAGATGCGCAGGTGGTACCGATCTGCTGATGCAAGCTACTGCCTTTCTAGGTCACTGTGTAATGAGGCACAGTTGAGTTCTGCTCCATCAGCTGCAGAGCAGGGTAAGGAAAGGACAGAAAAGAGAAAGGTCAAGACAGCTTAGAAAAGAAGTAGTACAGGAGAAAAAGATACAGAAGAAATTAGAGGTTCAAAGTTTAGTAACTATTAAGTAGGATCAGACCCACTCCAGCTTCTGTATACAGTGATCACAAAGATAGAATAATTTTGAGTCATCCAAAGAACCTTTTCCCACATTTGGAATCACCTGTGCACTTTGAACCATGCATCTTGGCACTGCAGTTGCTGCCAAGACCCCCAGCAGTCCTTGCAGTCCAGGTCACACTCTCACTGCTGAACTGACCTCTGAGCAATACCCGGGATTATACTGTCACTGATGTCAGGAACCAGGCAAAGGGAAAAACAGGTCTGTTAGAAAGCCCCAGAATTCAGTCTGAAATCTTTTTCAGCTTCAGCTGCTGACAAGTTATCTAGGAAGCAGCAGCAGAACAGGCTGGGGACCAGAATGAAGCCCAACTCCAACTGAACTCCCCTGACATCTGAAACTCTGATCAGATGGGCCATCTCCCAAAGCAGGACACAAACAGCAAGACAGGGTCTTCCAGGAGCATCCAGAGCAGTCACACCTCTGCCAAGAAGTTTGGCTGCTTGTATAGAGTATAGGGTTAAATACGCTTTTAGCGTGCTGGCTGTGTCATGACACAGTTCACCATTACAGAAACCCATGCAGCATCTCTTCTGAATATGTGTGGAATCTATAATATAAGTGGAATATAGCAAGGACTTAATTAGTATTTGTGCTCTGCAGGTACAGTTCAGAAGTTAGAAGGCAAGTGAGCAGTCAGGATGAACAGAACTAAAGCCAAAACAAAAAGAGAAAAAAATCCCAACAAAGAATTGCAGGCAGCTTCGGTCAGAGGAGGGAAACCAGAAGTATTTGAACAACTGTTTTATAATCTTGTTTGGCACATGCAGATGTTTATCACAGCACATCAGATCCTTGTTTTGCACATTCTAAAGAAAGACAATCATTTTGGCTGGTAAGCTATTAGCAATAAAAGGCTGGCAAAAAATTTCAGATTTTCTCACTCCACTTCTCAAGTCTGGCTACAGCCTATTACTGTATTTGAAGCTGAATGAAATGCAAACAGCTAGCCTGTCTCACTTACAAACTCCATTCATCAGGGGACTTAACATTCAAGGACTTTACCAACATACAAAAATCCAGCTTTGGGCTCCAGAGAGGGTTTTGAAAGCATGTCTGTTTATACCAGTGTATGTTAAAGGGATATTTTTCTGAAGTTTGCAGTAACACTCTCTGGTAAGGCTCTGATTCCTGTCCGGTCTGATAGACAGTGCTGGGCAGGAGAGGAGCAGCTGTTTACAGGATAAAGCAGACAGTAGGATGTATCCCAGTCTCTATGACTGTAAGGGAATAATAACAGAAGGTGAGGACCTGCAATACAAAAAGGTTGGCTCTCTTGTGTCTTTCTACTTTAAAATTCTGTGACTACTGCACTTTTGCTTCAAAGCTCACTAGCACTGGGCCCTGAGCCAGCTGGGTGCTTTTCCTTCCAGGTGCACTGCGGAGTTCTGTATGGAATACATCTTGCTTTAAGACATACCTTGTTTTTCATCCCTTCCTCCTGAAGGAAAAAAGTAGGATATTATTGTAGATAAAATGGTAATTGTAGCTTAAAATTGCAAGCACTTGGATGTAGTTTCTGCATCCTCCAGAAAGAACAGCCATCACAGAGAGCTGTCCATTTCTGGAACCTCATTAAGGAACTGGTTTATTTACCTTGGGGTTCATGCCTACAGCTACTGATTCAGATGCACTTGAAAAGTGTTTCAGGCAACAAGTGAAACATACGAGATAAAAGGATTTGAAATTGGTTTCCAGGTTTCTCACACTTCTTCCACCCAGCTACCTTCAGGGCAAACATTGTTCATAACCTGAAGAGCTATGCAAAACAAAATATTTAGTTGCACATCAGCCTCAGATATTTTGAGCAATCAGAAGGTGCTGCAAGTTCACCTACACACTGACATTCTCATTGTCCTCACTGAGAAGTCAGTTCAGAGTTGGTTGATCAGCACAATTTTTGAAGAGAATGATTTTAAAAATCAAAGCCTAGAAATACTGTTTGTTTATACTGCTTGTTTTCTCTGTTGTAAAAGTATCCTGTAAGTGTTCTATGTGCTTGTACACAAGCTATATTGGGACAACATTCAGCTCAGAAGCCTAAATCAATTTACCCAGAGACACCAGTCAGTAACCCAGTGGAACTGGGGACAGCTTTTGGTTGTCCACACTGCAATATGGAACTAAGAGATTAATTCCACCACCACCTCCCCTGCAACCTAGGCTTAAAATCAGCCAATAGCGAGTTAAGCATCTGAAATAGAATTACTGTAAAAAGTTATTTTCTATTTTAGCTTGTCAGAGAGAAATTATCATCTTCAATCTAGAGCCAAGGCATCTGACATCATGATTGATAGTATTTCATTCTTGGAATTCTAACAGGACACAAAACAGTCAAACAGGACTCATTTTTTTCTCTAGGAGTTATGTGTCATCTGTAATGACCATGCAAAAATTTTCAAAAGCTCGTTATGAACCCAGTGTCAGAAGTTTGAAGTCGATAAGCATCTGTGTGTGTGCGTGTGTAGAACAAGCGTGTGGACTCTGAGGAGCAATGGCTTGAAGAACTTCTCACAAACAGGGGCTCATGCGGAGCACCTTTTGCAAGTTTGCTTTGACCATACACATGATCTATTCATTTTCTGCTCTCTGTCACTAGCCTAGGTCAGGAAGCAAGCCGGGAAGGAAGTGTTCTTGCTACATGCTGTTCGCGTAAAGGACAGGAGCTGCGAGTGTTTAACTGGGTGTCAGGTTTGCCGCTGTCCCTGCGCTGCTCGGTCGCGCTGGGCTGTAAGGGCGGTGCTGCGGCCGGCCCGGGCTGCGGGGAGGGCCCCGGCTGCGGGGAGGGCCCCGGCAGCGCCCGTGCTCCGGTCCGGCGGGAGCGCTGTCGGCGGAGCCGGCGGCCGTTTTAGCAGGGTTCATTCCCACGGGCGCCTTCTCGCCTCGGAAGGGGGTCTTTGGGAAACAACCACTGACCTTCACCCCACAGCGGTATAAGAGCCCCGCGGTTCCCCGAGGCGACAGTGACGCCGGTGTAGACACGCCGGCAGAAACCCGCGCCCGGCGGGCACAGCCGGGGGTGACAGGCAGCCCCCAAGCCGCGCTCCCGAGCATCCCAGCCCCGGGCGGCCCCGGCTTCGGCCCCTGGCCGACCCGCTGGGCAGTGCAGGACCCCTCCGCTCTCGCCCGTCCGCGCCGCCAGCCTTACCCGCAGCTTCTCCCCGGCGCTCAGGCGCCTTGGGTGGACGAAGGGGTTGGGGATGGTGGGCGGGCAGAAGGACTGCTGTCTGGGCAGCGGCAGCACCCTCGGCGCCATGCTCCCACCGCCGCCACCACCCCGGGCCATTGCGCATGAGCCGCCGGGGGCGCCGCGGCAGCCCTGTCCTGCCCTGCCCTGCCCAGCCCAGCCCGCCTTAGCCGGGCCTGCCCACCGCGAGGAGCTCCGCCTCGGGGCAGGGCACCTCAGGGCAGGTGAGAGCGGGCAGGCTGCCCGGGGCCCCTCCCGCCTCGCTTCGCGTCGCGTGGGGAGACGGTGCCAGGCGGCACGCCGAGGCAGCGCTGGGCTTTCCTGCCCGCTGCTATGGCCCGGCGGCACCGGGAGTCCTGCCCGCCCGCTCCTCCCGCCCCGCGGCTGCTCCGCGCTGGCCGTAGCCATGTACGGCTCCTGTGAACGCTACAACGCCGGCTGCTGAAGAGTTTTTGCTGGGTGGCACCACAGTTGCATTGTTCCAGTTATCTGAGGGAGGAGGCGAACGCGCACGGCACACGGCTGAAGCCGTGTCTAGGGAGACGCCTTCCCGCCGCTGCAGGAGGCTGGTGCGGGGGTTCTGGTCTTGAGTAGGTGAGGTCTCGAGATCCGCTGCAGCCTTTCCTTAGTGATGGGTGCACAGGGGGCCCCTTCCCGCCCTGCCGGGCAGGGTCACGCGCTGCCTCTGCAGGGAGCCGAGGGTCGCCTCAGGCCGAGGCCGGGGGACAGCGCCGGACGAGGAGTGCTGTGAAACGCGCCATTCCTCACCGCCTGCTGCCTTCAGATGCTTCAAGTTTCAACCCGAAAGCAAGTTGCAGCCTAATCATGTTTAGGAAGATGCTTTTAGGTTCTCACGGTATTTATTCCTCTGCACTGGAGGGGGCGATCCCCAGTCTTTGTCTGGCCTAAGGCTGCTGGCTCCCGGCCTCTGTGGAACAGGAAGGGATGGGAGTCCTTGTTGTGGAGCTTTTTCCCCCTGTCTCGTATTTGTCCTTCACACGAAAATACTGGTACTTTCTAACACAACGATAGTCTGTTGCTGGACTGTTTGTATCAGTTGTAAACGAAAATAATTATCAATGTCTCGTAGTTCAGCTTCCAGTTTGATGTCACAACTTCTGCAAAGATATCATCAGAATTAATAAAACTTAATCTTTATACAATTATTACTTGTGTTTTGCAACTGCAGGTGCTTAAGGAGTAATTCTAATTATACCTTTGGGCTAACTGAAGCCTTCATATAATGGTAACTTGAGGAGTGTAGGATTTCCCTTGGCTGGTTTCCAGGGCCTGCCTGTGGTTGCCTGTCCTTGCAACCACCAATGTGCTCTGAAAAAACCAAGAGCCGTCTATGAACCAGATCAGCACAATTGTCACAGAAATTAAGGCTGGGGGAGTGCCAGAGGGGGAAAGGTCAGTTGTCTCTGTCATTCTTAACAGAGGATTGTACAAGCTCTTCTTAAAACCCCATGACTTCCCTAACTCATCTGTTCCAGCACTTTTCTGGTAATATCTTGAAACTTTTTTTTTCTGTATCTGAGAAGAGCCTTTCTCATTACAATTCTATATCCATCTTCGCAGATGGAGAAACTGTTTGTTTTCGTCTTTGAAGCTACTTTTTGCATGCTCCTGTAGTGTTACCGTTCTCTGAAGCTTTCACTAGACTAAACAATCTAGTGTTTTCATTTTTTTTCTCCCAGGTCACAAATATCTGATTATTCTTAAAGCTTTCCTCTCATTCTTAATGCCTTTCTCCAGTGAGTCCACACCTTTCTTCAAGTACCCAAACTGGAAATACTATTCCTGAGGAGGACTGACCAGTGGTACTGAGTAGGCAGGAAGGATTAGTTTGTATCCAGTACATAATATTTGTAAATCCCTATATAGTCTGTGTTTTTGTTTTTGTTTTTTGTGACACTGTGATTCACAGTAACGCTTATATCCATTTTTGAACAATTACTTGTTATTTACAATACAGAGTTCTAGGAAACACTGCACTTGTCCTTATCAAATGGTGCTAGTGAACTTACCTCCAGAACTGGGAAATACTAAACCATTTGGCTTTACAGACATGATGCTTTTATTACACAGAAAAATATTTTTGGTGACTTGAACATTTGTTAAAAACAATGATACTGATTGTAAAAGTTACTCTTCTAAGGCTGATTACCATAGCACCATAAAAAAGACTTTCACACCACCAGCACCAAGATACAAACAGTGCAAAAAAAAAATCCTAATTTCAGAACATGTGAGAAGGTGCAATAACACGTAATTATTTTGTCTCTGTTGATGTCAGCATTTGTTTTGAATAATGTTTCCTTTCTAATCTGTGAATCTATGGTAAATGAACCTTTATCAGTGGCCCACTAACAAAAACCACCACCAAGCTTTTGGGAAATTGACGTCTGGAATCACCTTTGTCTATCTTTCCTTCACCAGAAGGTGCACGTGGTGCTAGAGACAGGTACTGATGGAACAGTAGCATTAGCTTGCTGCTATTTGTTGTTGTATGTTGAAGCGACAGCGTTAGTTCTGCAGGTCACTGGAAACCTGTATGTTTCCCCAAGAGCTTTACCCTGTAGTGTCTTGATTCTCCCTAAAAACTGTAAGTACAGTGGCTCTGGAGCAGATGTAGCTTCCATATACAATCCAGGTGAATCATCTTAGTGATACATGAACACCCAGTAAACATTTCCATGCTGTAAGGCAGAGATTCTTCTCTCATATAAACAGGCACAGCTTTATAGTTTTTAATACATATTACCTATACACTTTAAATTTAGCTAAGATCTCTTCCCACCACAGCTGTCTTTGGGATAGTTTACTCTCTCTTCCTGGCATTTGTAAAAATATACTCTAACAGATCTTCTTATCATAACGATTTTAACAAAATTATAGTAATTTCAAAGTAATTCCAGTATATATCAATTCTATAAAGTGTGAGGTATGCAAAATCATACACTGCAGAACATTAAATCCTTGCAAACATTTTTTTTAAAGGTTCTGTTGGTAGTTTGTAGCTGAATGAGAAGCTAAAAGAAGTTGCCCTTTTTAGCATTTCCATATTTAACTCTTCTGATTAGGGCTGTTTGTCTTACCTTTATAAAACACTCTCACAAAGGCGTTCTTGATACAGAATTTGAAAACCTGCTTTGTGTTTTGAGTTGCTCTCTACACGCATTTGACAAAAATCTGCCATCTCCTGGCCACAGCTGTGTAATGCTGCTGCTGCTGCTGCACAGAAAAGTTCGGACAGCATCTGTTCCTTGCTTTTAAGAAAACCAGCAACCTTTTCTCAAGGACTAGCTACAAACTTCATGCAAAGTACCATTCTGATTTTCCTCTTTCCTTCTGTGATACTGAATGTGAACTGCTTGTACAAAATGGGTATGAGAACAGAAATAGATTCCCGGTGTGTTTCAGTTGTAAGTTTAACCTGTTTCTTTCTTTCTTTTTTCTTTCCAGGCCTTGATGCCCTAATTCTGCTTCGGTATCTGCTTCCCTCCTGGAACAATGCAGACTAACTAATGTCCTCCAAGAGGAAATCTGGCTGCAGCTGACAACATATTATCCTCAGGGACCAGTGCAGACAAAAAGTGTAAAGCAAGTGACATCAAATTTGTCTTTCTCCACCTGGGATGGTCTTCCAGTGTTACCGTGGTAAGCCATATACCCTCAAAGGTCTTGGCCATGCAACATACATCCTCAGTATCATGCTATGTGGCAGGCTGCCACAGGTACTTTGAACTAAAAAGCCACAAATTTTGATAGCTGTATCTCATACTCAGAAAGGCATTGTGTGAGGCTCTGAGGAGATGAGATACAGGTGCTAAGCAGAGCACTGTGGCCACACTTGTCCCCTTGATGAAGTCTACAGGGATAAAGGTGGTCTGTCATGCAGACAATATCAGCTGCACTAGTAGACAAAATACTTATTGTCGAACAGGAATTGGAATTGTCCTGTACTATTTCAAGATTAGTACTGGTAAAAGACAAATTAAATAGCAGATATTGGGAAAAAATAAAAGGATCTGATTATAGAATGTAACTGAAACAAGCATTACTTAACAGTCTTTAATACTAACATATTTTTAACATTGAATAAAAAATGCCATCTGTAGGAATGTTGAATGGGCTAGATAACACATGGTGTAATTCATTAGGGCTCCATCCATAACTTCTGGTGTGCTGGGATCTAGCTCTGCACATCCCTCAGTAGAATTTATTGGTTTAGTGTGATTTTAAATAAGAAAAGCAGTTCTGAACTGTTCATTTCATGGCACTCAGGTACTTGTGGACTGGAGGATGTGCTGACTGGCATCCATGTATCCGTCGAGGCAGGGACACACACGTGCATGTGTGTACACACAAACAGGGACACACTTTCTCGTTTCTTCAAAAGCAGATGCAGATGTACATGTGTCTTGGAGTTTCCATTTAATGTTAAACAGGACTGAAACACCCCTAAAGCTAAGCTTTCTCCTGAGTATTCTTAGATGTTTCCTCTTACAGAAATTCCTTCCTCTGCCTTGGTCCTTTCTTCTCTTGCTGTTAGATTTCTGTGCTACTGTTACATGCCTTACACTGGTGCACATAGGGGTCACACAGTGTTTGGTAAGTTTCCAAATAATTCTCTCCACTTGAGACTTGTTTTATTAGAGGGAAGTTGCTGTCCTCAGTCTGTTAAATATGAGAATCCAGCTCATAGATATAGGTAAAATAGTCCAAGAATATGTCCTAGAATGCTGTACCAGAGAGGAAAACCTCATGCTAAAGAGTTCCCTGAAGCTGCTTCTGCAGAAGTCCTTTCTCTTTGCACTGCTTAACTGACAGAAGGTAAGTAAAATCAGAGGCAAGAACCTAGTCACTTCCATTGGCAAGTCATCCCTGATAATGACCTCCACAAAAGGAGGAACTTAAGTACGTGCTTAGCTTGCATGTCCTTAGTCCCAGTGGAGTGAGTAGGACTTGTGTTAGATTTTTGGGCCTAGACAGGCAGATAGGTTGCTGAGCTAGCTCTGTTAAACAAATTAGGAAAAAAATAGCATTGGGTCTTGCTGATGCTGAGCGAAAATAAAGGTGGTATTATCTCAGGGAATCATCTGGGTATGTCCCCTTGGAGAATCCTCCTGTTAAAGTTCCTCACCTGAGCTGACTGCAGAACTGGACAACTTGACAAGAATTTCTCTTCGGTTTTTCTGCGTAAGGAAGGCTCTAGACTGGTGATGGGGGAATCTCCAACTCCCAGTGGTCTCAGACTGGCACCTTCCCTGATTATTGATTTCACTTGAAAACAAAGAAAAAAGTAGATTTACAAGAAAAAAAGAGACTCCAGTGAATTATGTGAGAATGAGATATAAAATTAACTGTTGGTTTGTTGTTTTTTTTTTCCCTTTGAACTGAACCCAGGAGCCTCAGTAAAGTTTACCCTATTTAAAGCATTAATTAGGGAGCTGACTGTACATAAAGATAAAACAGAACTCTTAAAGAAGTCTCCAGGGACTCAAAAAAAAACCCCAACCAAACCAGTTTTGTCTACATGAGGCAAAAGAATTTTAATTAGAAGCAACTGAATTGAAGTGAACTGATATGAGCAACAAAAAGAGAATTTATCCCACAATGTATTCAGGGAACATAATTGAATGTTCATTAGCTAAGAGTTATATACTGACTGTTAATGAGCAGAAATGAATATGTATTATTTCTTATTAAGCTGGAAATATATGGAACTAATTGCATTTAAATATAGTAGCTATAAAGCTGTGTTTATTAAGTGTCACTACTAAGAACAGGAAAGATGTGGATGAATTTGTATTCTTTGCTGCAGTATCATTTTAAATATTTACTATGCTAAGTAGTATTAATACACAGCTTTTCATGGACATGGCTTTTATGCTGTGGTAGTAGGACTTGGTGATGCCTTCATTTGGATAGGACTTATGCTTTGTTTATTGTAAATTAGGGAAGGCAGTGTAACCAAGCCAGAAGCTCTCGGATTACTGTAAAACAGTGTTATACTTGCTTCTCATAAGAATCCTCTGTTATTCATGACCAAATGGCACTTGGCTTTGTGACAGTACGGATTGATAATAATCTCAGGAGAGAGTTTTGGTAAAGTTTCTTTGTTGAAGAGGTACAGGAAAAAGCTGTCATGTTATGAGATGTGTCAATAGAAGAACAGAATGAATTTGTATTAACACAGTGGATGTGCTGTGCATGCACCCAGGAAGGGCCTATGCCTGCCTGGGAAAGCCTACAGTTACGCAGTAGACTGAGTTTAAGAGGAAGCTGGTAGCAGGTAGTGGCCACTTTCTCTTATGAGGGGGCATATTGAAGCTTTTGGGAGTAAGAAATAATAAAATTGTTCAGGTTGGAAGGGTTCTCTTAAGGTCTTTTAGTCTAGCCCCCCCCAAATGTTAGTAGAGGGTGCACAAAGCAGGGCAAAGCAGAGGGAAGGGATGATGTAGCTGGCCAGAGACTTGGGGCAAGGCATGAAGTGGAAACCCTGTGTCCCACAGCTGGTGCTGACCCTCGCTTTCTTTGGGGTTTTGTGAGGTGAGGGGAGGTGGCTTTGCCTGAATGTTGTATGGTTTTTACCATTATTTCAGTGGGAAAGGAGAAAGGAAAGGAGAGGAACAGTAGAGGGAGAAAGAAAGGAGAAGCAATACCTTGGGTGGGTGCAGGGCAGCGGAGAAGAAAGAAATGCCACACAGAGAGGAAGATCCTTAAAAATAATCCAATGTTGAGTGAGTGCTGGCCCAAGACACATCTAGTCCTGACTCTGGGAACTTCACTGGGGTCACAAGCTAAGTTTGGCTTAGACCCATGATTATTCATTGCGGCTGAAAGGCCAGCTCTTCTCCTGAATAGCAAAAGTAGCTGTTGCCTTTGAAGCTGAAGGATATTTTGGGACTGCAGTCAGGGTGGGTTAACACACCTTTGTGCTAGTCTGTGCCATTTGACATCAGTGCTGTAGGCAGTGGGTTTGTGGAAGTTAGATTGCTGTCTTCTGCTAAATGGAAAAAATGCCTTGTTTCATCTGATTTGAATTTAAATGAGTTTTAATTTTGCAGTTTATCCTTTTCTGATAAAATTCTTATAGATTATTACAGTAACTAGTTTTTCTACCTTTAGTAGTCCAAATATATGTTTATTAATTGTACAGTTATGTTTTTACTACAGGATTCTTTAGTAACATCAGCTGCATTACATTTTCTGAAAGATTGCAACTTTTTTCCTATTCACAAGAGGGCGATAAATCCCTAGTCATCTTTATCTAACCTCTACTACATGATGGGCATGTTCTTGCAAAACGTCATAAAAAGCAGCTTGCTGTCAGGTAGCATATATATATACATGTACTGAGCTATGCAAAATATAATGATACCTTTTGTTTTATGGGAAGTTTAGGCTAGGCTCTGTTCATTTCATGCAACTGTAGATCCGACTGTCAGTAGAAACTAGATGTGGAAAAGTTATTTATAATATGACCCCCACTACAAGAGCAAGTGTTTTCTTCATGGTACAGTTACAAGTATTAAACTCAGGTGGATGTCAAGTGCCACAAAAAATGTGATTTTAAGCATACTGTTCAGGAGAATTTCCCATAGTCTAAAGCTTGTTCTGTATGGTTATTTCTTCCTCATAGTGGAACTGTTTCTTTGGTAATTTGGATTTTACATTTCTTAACTTTAATCCTTCGCTTCAATTAAAGTATCTGTTCTCTTGAACTTCCCTTTTAAGTGCAATGTTACTTCATCTAAATATAAGGGCCACAACTTTAAACTTTTTTGTGGTGATAAAACCAGTATGGGAAGCTATCATTAGCACTCTATTTGTGTAGCCTATTTTATAATTTATTAGAACACTATTATATTTTACAATATTTAGATTTATTCTCTTTCACATGCATTGTCTCCCTTACAATTTTTTCTGTTTTACGTTGTATAGTAAGAATAATTTCAGGAGTTTGACTTGGAATAAGGGAAAGAAAAAAGAACAACTTGTTCAGTATACTAAACTATTTTATGAGATGTTACCTGAGTTCATTCCAGCTCCTGTGTTTGAAGGGGCTGGATTCCTTCCAGCTCTAAAGTTTCACAACCTAGCCCACACAATTTTTAAGCAGTCAGTATTAGAAGAAATTCTTAATAATCTACAGTATAATATGGCCTCTGAAGAATGTTTTCACTCTGTCTCTTAATGTGAAAAATATATAAATAACCTAAGTCTCTGGCAATGCACTGAGACATTTGCCCAAGATGTTAGAACAGCATCCAACTGAGTTTGAGAGTCTCAAATGATGTGACTTCCAATATATCCTTTAAATAATAAGACAAGTCTGTGACTCTTGAGGCTCTTTCTACAATCTGAATGGATTTCTGGGTCAATTTCAGATAGCCGAGACAAAAAACACCTTTATATTATCTTTCAATAATGTCAGCAGTCTTTGGCTGCAGGGATTCAGTCTTGCCTGGCCCCTTGCCCAGTCTCCAGTTTCCTCAGGCCTGTGGTAGGAGAGAGCTGTTAGAAGCAGGGCTACCCTTAGCTTATTTATTTTGATGTTATCTTTCCTGTAACAACGTTCACAATTCACCTCCACCCCCTCTTCACAACTGGTTTGCGCAGGGGCTGCACCAGCGCGAGGGCAGAGTTGTCCTTCAGAGTAGCACCAGTTCTGCACTGCTGGCAACTGTAGTCCAAACAGGTGTGTGGCTGGGCAATAAGCATAGCTTGGAAGAGATGCAGATTGGAGTTTTGGGGAGAAAAGATTTATCTTGCTTACTCTGTTTAAGTAGAATTAGTTTGCCCTGTTTGTTCCCTAATCAGTAGACAAGGTCTCTTCATTGCTTTTTTTCAACTCCATAGCCAAGTGGTTTTAATGCGTGTCTTGTCATAGTCAGTAGTTGCTAGGTTAGGAGCTCTCCCTCAAAGATAATCTCTTCACAGACATTCCCTCAGTACAGTTAGACATTTTGGCTATTTTAGTTAAGACCAACATAATATAACAAAACCGTGGTTTGCCATCAGCTTTCCTCCAGACAGCAGCAGAGTTGTGTGCTTTGTTAACGTCTCCTGACTTACTTGGCAGATGCAGCCCCAGTTCTGCTGTGCAGCCGAGGGTATGAAAGTCTTAATAGGGCAAATTCAATTGTAAATATAATACGCCTCACGGTAATGTGTAACTCATGTGTTCCCAGCTAAGGAAAACAAACACTTCTCACCACAACTATGCGCCCTCCAGAACTCCATCCATATGTCAGAAAGATACTTGAGTCATATTTTTGTCTTGCTATTTAAAGTTTTAAGTACACCACAGTAGTAGGAGAGCAAGTATGCAGACTGGCCAAGTCTTTTTATACATTTGCAAAAAAATAAAAGAAAAAAAGCAAGAGCAAGTGAGAGGCAACCAACTCACTAACTGTGACTCAACATAGGTGTCTGAGGAAAGTAAGTGGTAACTATAGTTAAGGGGAGAAAGGAAGGTGTGTAATAAAGCTTTTTTATCTAGCAACTGTAGGAAAAGGTCTTCCAACTTTATATAATTTTGGTGAAGTCTGTGGGCTTCTTGCAGTGGATAGGATGAGAAAATCGTAAAGAACTTACTTTGGTAGTAGAAAGCTGGAGATTCAGTATGAAGTGCATTTTGCCTTGTGTGTTGATTTAAGTCTGGACGTGGACAGAGATAGTCCATTCTTTGGTGTTAACAGAGAGCTGCTTTGCTCAAACAAGTTTCTGGATGCCTTGAGTGCTAACCCTGAAACTATCCTAATGCCATTAATAAGACAGGTATAGCTGCAAGATTGTAAGAGAGCAGCAAAATTCAGGTGTGAGAGCTCAGTTAATGCTAATGTCCCACACCAGCTTCTCAAGGGCTGCAGGTTTGTGGCTGATGGTGGGAAAGCTGGGTAATTTAAAGGAAGACCAAGTAGTTACACTGTTTGGCAGTCAGGACCTGTGAAGGCCTCCAGAGTGTTTCTTCTACCCAGGTACGCACAGATAAGGTTGATATGACATGGGAACCAGCCTAGACAGGATTTTGCTGTGAAGCACTTAGCAGAGATGTATTGTGAGCATTGGAGTATGGATTAAAAGAAATATTTTTTAAGAGGAAAAGGGCAGAAAGGGTGGAAAAATGACAGTCCTATCAAAAAGGAGGGAACACAAGGGAAATGGCTTGATATAAAGAATGTGGTGATTTTCAGGGACCTGCTGCTAACTGTGCGTTAAGAATAAACATTCTGCTTTTTCTGCTGATTATAACCAAAGTTGGTGGTGAGCCAAAAGGCAGGGGAAGCTCTGAGAAAGAGAATGCATGTAACAAGAAAAATTGATACAGTGATTCCAGCTGCCTTGCCCAAGTGTTGGTACTCCTGATTTCAAAGAACGTTTGAGTCTGGAAGTGTGCTTTAGGACGAAAAACACTGTTTAAGCTCCACCCAGCTGGCTTGGAGAAGGTTTTGGGTGTGGATGTTCAAGGCAGATTCAACAGACTGGGATTGGGCCTTGAACAGTAAACCAGTAACCTCTTTTTCTTCTGTGGAATCAAATCACACATGTGGATGTTAACAAAGGATTATGGAGCTATAGCTCAGCTCTCATAAGGAGAAATGATGGTTAGTTGCAGAGACTTGTGAGCTTGCTTCTTCCCAGCAGCAGAGGGCCAGGGACCCGCAGGGGCAGGGTGTTGGAATTTCACCCATGCTTGGCTGGGCAAACAAGGGCAATTCTAGGCTGGTTTTCCTGTCTGTAGTGTGATGTGGTTATCTTACTGAAGGGATTGAAAGGCATAGTCAGTTGTAAAACGCATTGAAACAGAAAGTGCTATCTCAGTGCAAAGTGGTTTTATCTACTGCTGCACAACCAAAGGATTTAATTTTGAGGTGGGGACATATTTCATAAAGCCTGTGATTTGTACCAAAACAATTGGAAATAATAAAGCCTTGGGTTAGTTGTGTTGGAACCTTCTTCTTATTGAGGTCAGTGACAATTCTGTCAGTGATTTCAGCAGGATCAGGCTGCTTTATCAGGAAACATTAGGTTAATACAAGAGTTTCCAAAACTAAGGATCTGGGATTTTTGGAAGGCTAAATTATGCAGTGCCAGTCCCCACTCTAGTAATCCAGTAGTTCAGTGTAGACACTTTAAGTCAGCTAATTACTTAAGGATTTATTAACTTGAAATTTTAAGGAAATTGCTGGCTTTGTTGCTGTCTACCAACAGAACATGCAGAGTGAAGAACAGTTTGAATAGCCTAGGGGTTTTGGCAGGAAGTGAATGAAAGATAAAGGATGTTAATTGAACAGAGGAAGGGAATTTGAAAGGATGTGTGCCATTAAAATGGATCATATGAAAGAAGTTAGAAATACAGTCCACCTCTGCTGTGGAAATTGAAAAGTGACAGTAGATGGGGAGACACCGAAAGAAAGAAAGGAAGGGAAAACTCCAGAAAAACAAACCAAGAAAGGCCGTATGGGTATTTGTGGACATATATCCAGACATAAAACTAGTTTTAAATATACTGATATTTGGGACTTGCCTCTGACAGTTGTGGAGTCAAACAAGACACATGGCTTTTGCTCTGAAGAATTTCAGAGTGTATAGATCTGCTAACAATTTATGTATCAAAGGAGTCACCAAATGGGCTGGAGAGGCAGAGCAGCAAATCTTTTCCAGAAGCTGCCATTATCAGGATTTAAAACTAATGTTAATCTCAGTGTTGCTACAAAAGTGAATATTAATGTCTGTAATTTTAAATAAAATCTGATTTTTATTTTTATATGGGAGCTTAGAAATCCTTGGAATTGGTCTTGGAAATCTGTGCTCTAGCCATGTCAGCTGGAGCCTTTCAGCACATAAATGACAGAAATCTGGAAAGTTTTTGAAACTATATGTACTGTCTTGTTAACTCACAGTGTAGTCTTTCATCTGACCACTGAAGCCCCAAGTAGCAAGTAGAGCTAACAGGCAGGTGCACAGGTAACCTTCTTATAAAAAACCAGAATATCCCTCATTTGTTCCTCATGTTTTTCTAAAGGATTTGTGCTTCCAGATGATTTTATGCCTTTGGATTAATTTCTTATTTTGGAAAGGAAGATCTTTTAATAATGTTTAGCATCAACCTCTCCTACTGCTGCAATTTGCAGCTCTGGTAAAAGTGCTGTTCCTCTGCAAAAACTCATAACATGCTATATGAAATGTCAAGAATGATAAAGCACAACAAAGAACCTTTGAAGGAAAATGTGCTGCCATGATTATCTGAAATCTACTGAACCACTACTTTATTATGCTTAAATTTCAATAAACACTTTTCTTAAGAGCTTGTGTTTTGATAGGCAGGGAAATCTGTTTTCTATGTAAATAGCAGTGTTTGCCTTCTCTCTGAAAAATGTATTCTCACCACAGTGGTAAATCCTACAAGCAAGCTAAAACACAGTTTGGGCCCTGAGATGTGGAATAAAATCTCTGAAAACTCTCTCTGTGCTTGTTGGATTTCCATTTGTGGCCATAGAACAAGAATGCCTTAGAAAACTGTTTTTCACCATGCTTTTACTTGCATTCAATTTTTTACTTACATTCAATTTTTGAAAGTAATAGAGAAGGGAGGAAGCCAAAACCCTTAAAAGGGTATTAATAAGCTCCTTTTGCCTCTTCTTTGTTTTATGTCTTGGTCCAGATTTTATAGCTTCACTCTTAGCAGATATGCTATGGCATGAGATTAATTTCTGAGAGCTTATCACTCCTTAGTAGAAAGCATTTAAGTTTTTCTGTAAGAATACTTCCTATTCATCTCTTCCTTGATAGCATTTTTATCCACTTTGCCCTGCAGTGTCAGTTAGGACACTGGGCAGAGGCTGGCAAGGGTTAGCATAACCATTAACGCATTGAAGTTGGCTGCTGGAGGTGTTAATGCTTCCCTGCCAGTTGTGTTTCAGTGCTAGCTGTCTCTGGTGTCAAAGGACTTCCTTTCCAAAATGCAAGGCCCGGGTTATCCCTGTCTGAAGTCTTCCTTAGTAACTCTACTCTCTGCCACCACTTCTGGTTTCCCAGGAAATTAGGAATTAGTTTTGTAAGTTTGAAAATGTATTTGTGACTGTTTTTGCAACTGTTTTCGAATAGAACTGGTTTTCCTTGGTAGTCATTTTGACACGTTTAATTTGTATCTCTTGGGGGTCAATTGAAGATCCAAACAGGAAGACAAGTAAAAAGGGTAGAGTATAACAAGTCCAGTTTGTGACTCCATCCTTTGCAGAAATATCACTTGAATAATATTTTCAGACGGAAAGACAGAGCTTCCACTGCAGTTTTATATTCCACTTATGCTTTTATACTACTGTCTTCCACATAACACCTGAGAACTTTTGTGTAGTTTTCCAAGTGAGACAACTGTTATCTGTAGATAACTGTTATCTGTAGAGCTTCTTTCCAAGAAGAAACACTGTAAGGCAGTAGTATAGTAATAATATTGCTACCTGTATTACATTGAGTGCTGTGGTGGTTACTCACTTTGCACAGACTAGAAAAAGCCTGGAGTTGCAGTGTTCTCGAGTCTACTGGTGGTTTATTCAGTGGGGTTGGATTGATTCTCAGGCTGGTTTCAGAGATCTGTTTCACTGTGGCTAAAACTGGCAATCACCATGTTTATCCCTGAGAGCAAAGCTGCTTGCTTTTACACAGAACTAAGGCACGTCTCCCTTGGAGATAATGTCATAGAAGAAAGTAGATTAATGAAGGCCGAATGGAAACACTGGAGAATTCTTTGGGTGGTTTTTTTTTTACTTTTGTCTTCCTATTCTCTATCTCAAAGTAAACATTCTGTCTTTGTATGAATAAGTTGAATATGCTTGGATAGCTTAAAATGAAGAGGCTGTGTCACAAAGTTTGTGTCCGAGTTTAAATGCCTCTGCGGAGAGAATAAACATGTTTAAGGAACTTTGAGATAAGAGGCCAGGGGTTTAGCATGCACAGTTGTGCAACAGCATTCCAGCTGCTTGTGCTTTATTAAAGAGGAAAAACATTGTAAAGAATTACTGACATCCAGTGACACAGTGGTCTAATCAAATGCCACTGAGCAGATCCTTGCTTGGTACAGCATGGCTTGAAGTCTTACTGAGATAAACAAAAAGCAAATTGCTATTTGGGCTGCACTGTTGCATGCCAAGTTGATTACCTTATCCATTTGGGAATGTCTTATGTCACAGGTGCCCAAGTTCCTACTGTGTTTTCTGGCGAGAAGTCCGATAAGTTACTGTGCAGTTTCCAGCAGTAACCCTGAGTGCCGAGTCCTGTGACTTTGTCATTCTGAAAGGGAGAGTGTATTCTGTTGCTCCTATGCGTTCTGCAAAGGCAATCATGACACCAGAGAGATTCTGTAGTGCTGCTGGACTGGAAAGCTGCTGGCTTTTGGGCTAGCACTAATAGCTGCCCAAAACTGCACCAAAATTAAGCAGCTCCGTAATTAGGAGGAGTATGGTCATGCTGCATTCTACCCTGCCCTGCCTGTTGCTCACCATACAAGTCACCAAGAGGAGGGATTAGCAGATGCCTGTGTTTGCTCTGCAGTTCTTCAGGGAAGGTGGTGTTATGGATCTGGTGCCTCTTCCTGTGGCAGCTCAGGCTCCCCAGCAAATGCCCCAGTTCCCAGAAGTGCCCATGAATTAATCAGTTCATGTTTTTAATGTGCCTTGATGTAAAGCATTGTTGTTGTTGTTTCTTTAAGCTCTTGAACTGCTCCTTGGTATAAAGATGCGAGACTAATAGGTTTTAATTACAAAAAATATGTGTGCTGAGAAACACAATCCCATTATCTGAATTCCATTATTTAGATTTATTCTGATTTTATTTTTAATTGCATACAGAGCTGCTTTGATTGGAAATATTTAGACTGCCGAAACCCATGCCAGTAGGCTGTATTTGTATTGTGATCAGTTCTTCAGGAAATTGCTTGTCTATTTCTGCTGCTTAGCTATAATGCACTTAATGAAAACAGCTGCTTGTCGTTGTTTCTTGGAGTAAATCTGGTGTAGAGACTTTGGAAAGAAAAGGCTGCTGACTTCCCAAATAATTGGGGGGGGGGGGGGAGGGGAATTGTAAATCAATTTGTAGGTAAACGGTATTATTTTTTATTCATTGTATTGCTTTGTATCAGAAGCCTTGGAAAGGTTAGAAGTAGATTTTGCTGTGGGCAAATGATGTAACTGATGACATTAACATGGATTAATATGGAGTAGTTGACAATCTGTCTGTTTTAAAATTATTTGTTCCACTGCCTGTCGATAACATGCAGTACTGCAAGCTGATGGAAGCAAGAGCTTCCTTTTACTTCTTCCTGTAATGCAGAATCATTTCCTTGACTCTGGGTCTTACTGGAGATTGACAAGTCCAGATATGAAAAGAAGGACACAGTAATTTAGTGAAACTATTAAAAAATATTAGTAGTTTTATCATTTAATTTATTCTAATTTAACTTGCAAAAATGTGAAGTTAGTCTTGTTGAAGGTTTTTTTTCTAGGAAGAGCAAGTAGTTCGAGCTTCTCCTTAGGGGACCGGGGTTACCCTTAGTTACTGAGCATTATCAAACTGTTGCCACCAATGAACTAACATGAAGCACATTTTAAGAAACACATCTGCAGTCAATAATCTTGAAAGGTCAAGAGCATTATGGACAAATTTGTTGAAACATATTCTCTATTGGATATTAAATTTTGGGGCTCTGGAGGTCTGATGCGGGGCTTTGTATAACCACTCAACTACCATGGTTTGTATGATTGCTCGTAGTTCGTAAACACCATGATTTGGAACCCAGTCATATCCTGTGGTTTCCTCATAGCCTTCAGGTTGGATGAAAAATAAGTTGTCATTCATGGCATTGTGGAATCAGAACTACTTAAAAAGACAGTCATTGGATGTGGTAAATTTTCTATTGTTTTTAGCCTTTAAATCAAGGGTTATTGCCTCTACAAGTGACTGTGATGGATATAGTAATCAGTGGCTGAAATTTGAGGGGACTTTTAAGGAGGTCACGCTAAATTGTCACAATGTTTCTTTAAGAGTAAAAGCTACAAAAGCAGTAGGGAGCATATGCACAATCAGAATATTACGTACCACGTTTATGTTGAAATTGCTATCTACTGTTATATAGCACCTGGGGGCAGGGAGGAGGAGGAGGCCTTCACTTTAACCCTGCCTTCCCCAAAGGCAGTGTAAGTCCAAGTTATTTTAACGTGCCATGCAAATAGGAAGAAAAAAAAGGGCATCCCTCCTTTATCCGTTAGGCAATGCTGTTGTGTTTAATTCTAGGTCTTTTCTTTTCCACTAATAAATGAGAATCTTGCATTTTGATAAACTACAAGTGTGTAAATAGCCACCAGTACTACCATACAGATAAAGCTGTTCATGTTAATAGTATGGACCCACCCTGGTAGGGGAATGGAGAGGTCTTGTCAGTATAGATTAGATCATGATGGACAGTAAGGGAGAGCGGATTAATCTATATAAATGCAAAGTATTTAGTGGCATTTTTCTGCTTCAGATAATGAAGTGCCATCAAAGCACAGTTAAATTTCTGTTCATTGACAAACATCTGCTGCACTAAAGAGCCTGCCAGGAGCATGGTCTATGTTTTGAATTGTTTTTGTATCCTGATAACTCTCCATAGTTGTGTGAAACATGCCCAAGTGTTGAAATGGTGTTCAGTACTGCTGTCTATAGTAATAATTTATCTGTTACCTTCTCTATGATTATTCCTCTTCCAGTGATCCCCCCACTCTACTTTGTAAATAATAGCAGAATGAAGACCCCTGCTTTGCCCCTCTAATGACAAGGTAGTTAATCTCAGAGTTTTGAGCTGCTTGCATATTTATTTTTTACCATCAATACTTTGTTAATATTTCCATGATGCTTGAAGCTTTGTTATCTGCCTAAGTGTAGTAGCAGCTGTGAAAGCTGTTTGGTCAAGAAGAATAATTTTTTTGGACTCAAAGTGTAGCTTTTTGTTGCTGCCCCTCAGGATCCAACAGTGAGTGCTGAGTGATGTACAAAGTGGAATGCCATAGGAGAGAAGAGACTGGCGCTGGCTTCACAAGGGTGAAACAGAGTCATAATCTCTGTGGAGATGAACCCCATGGCTACTTGTCTTAGATAACCATTTACTCTGCCACTTCTCATGCTCTTTTTCTATGGTCATCCTCACTTATGGCCCCTATACCTTTTTGTTAATCCTGTGAAGTTACTGACCAGTAGCTCTGTACTTTCGTTGTTAATCTGAGATGAGATTGCACTGCCTCTACTCAGACATTCTCCAAAGTCATGCAATAGGGGTGTGAGTGTGTGGCAATCATGGCTCTTCAGTATCAGGACTTCTCACTGCATCTAATATTCTCAAGACCACAAAGATATTTCAGGCTGTATTTTCACTGTGATGCCGTAGTTGTGCCATACCCTTCATTCACCGAGGCAAGGTCTGCCTAATTTCCCGGTCTCCAGGCTAAGCAGTTGGCATGTTAGTCACATGCCAAAATCTCTAAAAAATGAGTTTGAAAAGGGAATTCTAGAGTTAAGTAGACAGTTTCATCTGTTGAATTATAGTAGAGAATTTCAGTAAAGTGAACAGTTAAAATTACATCCAGGTGGTATCAGTTCAAAGAACAAAGAAATTAACAATGTCCGTGTCTGGAAAAAAGTACAAATAATGGGTTGGAATCTAAATAGTGCATGGTCGAGACATTGCTGAGCCATGGGTCGGAGCAGAGTTTTACTGGCAGCACACTGTGGTGCTATAAAAATGATCTTTTCTCTTCAGACTGGCAGGAACTGCTGTGGGGAATTTACCCCCTACAATGAGACAATGCCTTGACCTCATCTCAACCACCCCCCACCCTTTCCTGTCTGAAGACTGTAGGGCTTTGGAAGACTTTCCTTCTTTGGCTTGAAGGGATGGTCACTAAAATGCAGAGCCTGAGGGACGTGAGGAGGAGGGAGGGGCAGGCAAAGTCAAGCAAAAAACTTCCCCTAAATGACTACAGTGTATATATAGCTAAATATATAGTGGAGTATATCTAGCAGAGTATGTATAAGAGTTGTGGAAGATGGTACAACAGTTCTCCTCTCTTTAAAGAAATGCCTTTTTAAATACATTTTCACACTTAAATCCCCACAAAATATGCTTCTCTTTTGATGTTTTAAATACCCTTCTTCTTCCTGAATAGCTTTGCATTACCCCAAAATAATTGACACAAAGGGAACAAAATCCTGCAAGCCTCCTGCTTGGCAGGCTCTTGCTGCGCATTGAGGACTCGGAGGGATGCAGCTATTTTCTGTGCTGCCTTTGGTACACTGGCTTGTTTTGTGGCCATGATCTTGCTGTGAGGGAGGAGTGGGTTTGGACTTGATGAAGGTGCTTTTCATCAGTTCTCACTGATTGAGCTCCAGAGTGTCTGATGCAGTGATTCATTTTAGCCTGCAAGTGGCATTGTTTGTCCGGTTACTGGACTTGATAGTCTAGTTTATCTGAAAACCTTACCTTAAGTGAAGTATTTTAGAATTGCTCTTTCTTTTCAAATGTTTTTCTGTGACAGCCTGTTTGCTGACTCAGGAAATAATATCAAACTGGAAACAACTTTGGAAATAAAATCAAACTAGAAGCAATGCTGTGTTAACTGCAATAACTCTCCCTTGGTTTTCTCTAAACCTATCTAAAGCCACTTCTTGGCACTGGAGAGGCTTTTCTCTCCTTGAACTTCAGGAAAACTTCTGGGTTACATCCACATTTCATAAACACCCTTCCAAATAAGCTGCCTACCTTGGGATTATATGTAGGGGGTCTAGTGAGGACACAGCCTATTTCCAAACTTAGGAGAAAGTAGGACTGTAAGTCTCATGAAGTTTGGTTGTACTGTTGCCACTGTAATTTCTGCAGAGGCTCTTTTGGCATTTTGACAGTGTGCCACGTGGTGTCCACAGCAGCTCATCTCATGCTGCAGTTATTCAGGTCATATTCTGTTATTGAAATACAATTCGTAAGAATTTTAGCATTGGCAAGTAAGAGAACTGCATCTTCTATGAAGATACAGGTATTAAACCAGGGTCCGTATTTCTGGGAGCTACTTCTGTACCTGCTGCAGTTAACTGTATTCTGTGTCTCCTCAGTGAGAAAACTGAATACAAATTCTGAATAATTTGCTATTCATGGCATTCCAGCTATACCTGAAAACAACAGTGCTTATTCTATTGGTCCATTTTTAGTGATTTTTCACTTTCTAAAAGCTAGAGTGTATTCCAACAGAGTGTGAAACCGAGAAGGGCCTCGTTTCTCAGCAAATTGTCTTTAGGAAATGTGGGAAGGTGGTTTCCCGTGGGGCTGCATTGTGATGAGGAAGGGATATGGAGCTGGGAGTCTGGATTTTTTCATGGCTTTGAGAGATCTTTGCACTTACATAGCAAAGTATTTAGTTAGGATTCATGGTGCACTTACAAAGTGTGAATCATTATCTTTGATTTTTTAAGTAGAGAAGCTAGGGCCAGTTTAACACATGAATAAAAGCTGAGGGTAATTTCAAAAATGAGCACCTAAATGGCTGTTGTAACATGTTAAAACACACAAGGTTCCATAGGGCGTAGCCTTTCCCAGCAGTGGTTAAAATACTAATGAGGAGGAATGAAATATTCTGAAGAGAGATGAGGAAGGCGAATTAGGCTTCTTGTTTACCTGTAAAGTTTAAAAAGATGAGAAAGAATGTGTTCCCTTGACTCTAGTCCACTTGAACTTCATAAAAAAAATTCCTCATGAATTCAGGACTGCACTGCCTTTGAATAAATGCAGTTTTTTCAGGAGTGCTAAAAGCTGCCAGCATGCCCTAGAAACAGAATATATTTTAGCAATATTTATTATGATGTTTTAATTTTCAGAGACCACGTGCAGTTTTGCATGGCTAGAATGTATGGAACAGAACTTTTTCAAGGACTAGAATTATTTAAAAAGAAATATTTTCATTGTTGATGCACGGAGGCCCTGTTAGATTTTGAAATCCACATGGCTTTCAATTTTAGAATTCTTTCCTGAGTTTTCAGAAACTTTTCACATTCCTGAATCTAGTTATGGGATTTTCCCCCTAATTGAATCCAGGCTTAGATGCTGGAGTCACATTCTGTCAATTAGTGTCAATAAGTTCTCTGAACTAATTTTGTGGGTGTAGATAGTTTTTATTTAGTGCTGTCTGTAGCACTCTCTCCTGTGTATTTTGTCATACTTGTGCAAAGGATTCTGGGATGCTCATGTTTTTAAGGTTTCCAGGAAGGTCACGGGGAGAAAATCTGTCCATTGGGAAAGTTAATTGCGCAGTACTAGTCAGCAGTCATGCTCAGCTGGTGTTCAAGGTGCTTTATGGATGGTGGTTGAGCAGCAGAATTAGTTACACAGGTTTTCTTTCTTGGAGTTGCCCGTTGTGTGGTTCTCTCTCATCAATGTAGCATGGGTAGAGGCCATGGCTGGATCAAGGCAGTCTCGGGTACTAGCTGTGCTGGAACTTTGTGCCTGCTTCCAGACATCTTGTGTGGCTTGGAAGGACGGTGGCATAGAGCCAGTGTTCTCTTGGGGAGGCTGGGGAACAAGTGTATGGAAGCAGCAAAGCTGCCAAGATGGGGTCCTTGCCTATGTGCAGTCTGGGGAATTCATGGTACTCAGGTTGTTGGCATCATCATCTTATGAAGGATTCCATGGCCAGTTTTCTGGGCCACCTTTGCAGTGGGATTTTTTTTTGTGTTGTTTTGGGTTTTATTTTGTTGGGTTTTTTTTCTGTGGGTTTGTTTGGTTTTGTCCAGAAAACTAAACTTCTGACACAGAATCCCAAATGCAAGGGCCTGTCTTGGTGGAAAACTTGGTCTCAGTGAGGAGGGAAAAGAAGTTTCTTTTATGTTGTGGGAGGCTAATACTGCCCAACTGAAAAAACTGTCCCCAGAACTTGTCTTATGGCTGCCTTTCCTGAAGGATGGCAGGTAAGGAACTAACAGTTGGAAAAGTAATGGTATAGACAAGACCACAGAGGGATACCAGGTTAGCTAGGCAAGCTTCCCACTTGGCTGGAACAAGAGTTTGCCCACAGTTTTACCCTGCCTGTCTAGTTGTGTTTCCTGTCACAATACTTTGTGTAAATCGATGAACTGCTTTTGTGTGGTTTGATTATGAGCTCTAGCATGCTGAAAGTCTTCAACAGGTTAAAATACACTGTAGTGTCTGGTTCATGGGAGACCTCATAGCATTATAAGCAATCCATATTTAATAGCTTTCTGGGTGTACTGGTAAGTGTGACTTCCAATAATTTAATGTGAAGAATTGCCAAGACAGTGGAAAAATCAATTGTATTTATTGCACTAAAGGTAACCTGGTAAGAATGCCATCTGCAAGCATCTTTCAAACTGTCTTGGTGTGTGCATGCACAGTTATGTCTATGGCTGGAGAGAGAAAGAACAAGTGGCCTGTGATGGAGTGTTAATACTGCTTTAAATTTGAGATTTTATTCTTCATTTCTCTGTTTAAATGTGCTTGTGCCTAAAGTTGTCATCTTTATTTGCAAGTGTGCACACCTTGATCTGAAACATTGGGAATGATGAATCAGCTCTGTGGGTAAGAATGTAGTAAAGAAGTAAGTGTAGATTCCTGTATCAAGAAGAAACACAGATTCAGATCCTGAATAGGAAATGTGAAGCTCTGGAGTTGTCACTTCTTTAAAACCTCATTTGTTTGCAGTTTTGATATAAGGACTTGACTTTTTTTTTTTTTATTTTCTTTTTTTTTCCTTTTTTTCTTTTTTAAATTATGATACTTGCTTATCTTTCAGAAAAGCATGTTTGCCACATGGCAAGATGGGCTGTGTTTTTAGTAGACAAAGTGAAGAGTACTTGCTGAGAGCATGACCCTATTGCATTAAGCATCAGTTTACCCCAAGGAGTAAATAATTTTTAAAAGTATGTAAAATAACCTTGCTTTGAGGTCTTCAGAATAATGCTACTCAGTGTGTGTGATTATGTATAAAACTTGCCAAAATCAGATGTGGAAAGACACCTGCTGAGCCTTCTTAAAAATGCTTTATGGGGTTAAGCAGGAGGTGGTTACCTCAGTCCAGTTTTGGCACACCTGCAATTTTGGGGCTCCTAAATATTTTAGCTACTATGACCTAAATCCTGATGTGCTATTGATCTCCTATGCCTGTAATGGCTTCTCTTTGAGATGTAGATAAAGTAAATATGTTGCACTGTTCTACCTCATTTCTGTGGTTTCTGCCACACTTTGTCTTTATTTTAGTTATTAGGGCCTGTGCCACAGCGACATGTCTTGCCATCGGTTTGCCATTCGTTGCATACTAAGTGTCTGCTCTCAACTGCCCACTTCTGCTGAATACATGGATACAGTATTTTAGACAAATATGAATATACATTAGTCTCTACACATATTTATTAGGATAAATACATATTAAAATAGTTGGCATTAAAGTTCTTATTTGACTTCTCTGGCTCAAATACATAGAGATGGAACTGCCTTATTCTGAACTTGAAATCAAAAGCAGAAATTAAGATCTTGTGCAGCAGACATATTACCAGCCAAGGGTGTGATGGGATTGAAATGGAAAAGCTCTATTTAAGCTCATGGTTTCACTAAAAAAAGTAGAGCAAATCAAGCACGGAATCTGCTTGTGACTTCTGCTGTCTGATATTTCCCAATTTTTCCTAGTGGAGAATTTGTATGCAAAAATAGTGCTTTTGGACAAAAATATCCAAAGGTGATGTGTCTTGTTTGCTGGAGTTGGTTTGAACTGATCATTTACAGGTAATGGCAGACTCCTCCCTGCCAGTTTCTTTTTTCGGTCCCAGTGTCTGAAGGAACAGAAGAGTAAAGAGGTGGTAAAATGCAGTGAAACCAACCCAAAATCTGTAAAGGCCACAAGTGCTTTGATATATTATGCATTTCCTCAAAGGGCCTTCTTGGAGAACAAGTCAATGCAAAACCTCTAAGCTGAAGGTCAATTAGGTAGGTGCCTTACCTTTTGGGTGGGAAGTTTACTCCCTCTTAGCTTCAGAATGTTCCTAGATTCAAAAATACTGCATAAAAGTGAGCGTAACTGGAATTTACCTATTTGAGCATAGAATCAAGCCATATTCTACCCACAAATCGGTGACAGAAGGCAAGAGATGGAGGATGAAGACAGTACTACACAGTGTGACTCAGGAAGGCATCTAAGTGATGAAAGGCATTATTCATGGAGAAGAGAGTCCTATGGGTCTTACAAACAAGGATTTTAACAGGGCACATGGGAAACAACAGAAAAAGGATTTTCAGGGTAGGTCCTCCTTCATACTTTTGAGCTGTTGAACAGAGGAATTGTCAGTGGCCTTGAAAAGTACGTGTTTCTTAATGGAAAAAAAAAAAAAAAAGCATGAAAACCCAAGAATTTAATGAGCCTTGCCAAGTCTTCAAATAGGGAGCAATCACTCTCTTTAGGGGACTAGGTTGGACAGATAGTGCACTGACCACCGAGGGAAAGCAGACCCATTGTGGTCCTTTCCAATGCAGGACTTGCCTCTCGGTAAATTGCTTCAGCTTGGTTTGCCTAATCCAATAGTCAGCTGCTGTCCTGCAGCAGTGAACTCTGCTGTGGGGGGATTCTACTGAAGTCTGATTAAGGGACTTGGAAAGGAGAGCAATGGAGAGCAGCAGCAGCCAGAATTGTCTAGTAGAAGTGCAACCACAGAAGAAATAATGTCTCTGTGGCTTAACTAATGGTATGATGTGACACTAGATGGGAGACCTGTGGTTGAATTTCCTAATTCCTTGGCTAGTGGTGATTAGAAACTTTGTGCAGTGGATGTGCTGGGTCTTCATCATTGCCTGGCAACCAAGCTGCAGAATGTGAAGCTGCTTTCTAACTTCAGCCCTTTTGGCAGCAGTAGTATGGTTGCTGCAATAGACATAGGAAAGACAGAATAATACTATGAAGCAGTCCAAAGTTAAAGCAGTGGTTAGGGACATGAAAACCTAGCTTAATATTGTGAATTCCTGCCTTTTAGGAAGGGGAGACCACCTCCAAATAACTCCAGGGACAGACTGCCAAACTCCAGGCTAATCTAAATTAAAACAATTATCCTCTTACAATGTTAAGTTTATTTTGGCAATGCTAGCAAATTCTTAGCAGCAAAATGAGTTAGTCACTCAGGAGTAGTTCTGAAAAGTCCCAGAGGAAAGCACTGGGCAGTAACAGACAGCTGAAAGCTCAACAGTTTACTGGTTTGTCACCCTCCAGTTCATTGTGCAGAGTCTGCCCCAGAGTCTGCAATGGAAATGCAGACCCCTAGTGCCATGAGACCTTTTATTCTCTCCCTTTTTCAGAGTGGCTTGTTGGTTTGTGGTAGATTCTGAGCATGTGCATGGAGAAGCTGGCTGACTTTAGAAGAGTGCTAGCAGTTTGGGGATTTAAAAAAAGAGGTGAAAGGAAGCTCCAGTGATTGGGTCAGCTGGCAGTGTGGGTAGAGCCCTCCCAGGCTGACCAATCTGCTGGTGTTGAATGGTCACTCACTCAGCTAGTGCAGCTATAGACAATTTATTTATCATCTGAGCAATAAAACCACTAAGTTGGTTTTGAAGTTATTGACTGTTATCTGCACTAGTGCTACTAAGGAAGAACAGCTGTTCAGACTCAATAGTTGTACTTTTATCTTAGTTTATTGTCCTTTGCTCAGAATGTGATGTATTCTGTGGAGAAGAGAAAAACTGGTGTGATGTGCTAAGCAGGTTAAGATTGATGAGCATTCAGGCAGTTGGACAAGGTGGTTGTTATAGGTCCCTTTGAACTGAAATAGCCTATTCTAACATTCATATGAAAACCTTAATATTAAATAAGATATTGTAATATAGCTGTGAGCTGTTTGTGTGTGTATATGTGTACACATGCAAGCTTATATTTAATACATAATTTAAAAAAGTTATATATACTTCTTAAGATTATATACATTATATATTTCATAACCTATGGCAGTTCAAGTCTAGAAGAAGCCATTGGTTCACTTAATCCAATCCCCACTTGGTCCAGGACAGGATTTTTTTTCCCAAATATGCTGTTTTAACACTAGAAATCAAGTCTGAGTGAAGGATATTCTTCAAAAAGGTAGGGGCCCTTGACCTGAAGACATAGAACAGCCACACGCAAACAAACAAAACCCATCTCTCACTTCTTTTGGTAGCCTGGTACAGAGGTTTATTGTTTCTACCACTAATACTGTGAGCATGTTTTCAGTTTCTGTTAATTTCTAGGCAACGGTTCATTCTGTATCTTTCTCCATTAGATAAAAGAGTTCTGAGATAATAACAGGGATTGTTAATATTTGTCTCAAGAAAAGGTTAATTGGTGATCAAATTAAATTTTTTTTTTAATGTAATGATGAGAATGAATGAATGCTGTTAAAATGTCTTGTTTATGCTGAATATGCCTGTAAAGATTGAGCCAGTTTATTCCACAGGTAAAGTTGCAGTTGGGGTGGGGAAAGACATGTACCCAGCTTCCTGTCTAGTTGTGCATGAAATCATCACTGTTTGTGTGCAACTCTAAATCTCAGTGCTGGACAGTTTACCCTCAGGTGCCATTTTGCTCTCACTTGTGTTTTAAAAGGCAATGCCAGTAGTGGATGTATTTCAAGTGATCACATGTGAGTCTGACAGGCTTTGTGTGTGGCAACCTTGCCTGTGGCTTTTGAGATGCCTCCAGTTCTGCCTGGCTATGCTGCTTCTCTGACAGAGCCTCAGTTATTTGTTGTTGTTTTGAGGGGTTTGTTTCAGTTTTTGTCCTTACTACAGTTCCCTGCATTGAAATACCTTAGTACTCACTGAGTGTTTTACATAATCAGTCTGGAACAAATCTGTTCCTTTTGCAGGTATAAATCTGCATTTGCAGTGGTCCCACAGAGCCCAGTGCCTGCTCATTTGTTGGCTTCATCTATTCCAAAAGCAAAAGAATGTTCATTCACCTAGTCTTTGCTGCTAAACACATGCATGTCCGAGTTCATAAGTGGAAATAATTTGTCAAAAATGGGCCCAAAGGACCTACTTCCTCCTGATTTAAAGAACAGCACAGTTACAGTCAATTACTTAAATTTATGGGTAACTGCTGCTTTGTAAAATCATGACAGAACAGCAGGAAGAAAATGTATTTTTAACAAATACAGAGCGTAGTGAGGCACAAACTGTTAAGCATGATTCACAGTTCAGGCTGCTCTGTCTAGTCAGTATTTTAACTATGGCATTTCATTATAGCCTTGCCTGCCTTTTCTGTATTGTGGCAGAGCTCTTGCTAAACGGTTGCCCTTTGCTCCGTTCGGTTGGAGCTGCCCTGCTGGGTACGCACAGCCTGTCCTGCTCGTAATGCACAGAGAGTTTCCGTCGGCTCCGGGAGCAAGGGTGTCTGAGCTCTCTCCATGTTGCGACAAGCCCCTGAACAGCATGTGTTCAACTTTACCCTCACACCTTAAAGTCCAAAGTGGACTTCAATTTAATAAAACTGTAGAAGTAGAACAAGTTGGGTGAAGGTTTGGTAGTTTTGTGCTGCGTTTCGTGTGGTTTTGAATAAACACTTAGGCTTTCATCCTTTGTTTCTTCCTATGAAAAGAAAGTAGGTAGAAATCTTGAGGCAGTGGCCTCCCTGATAAGGACATGGTCTCGCAGTGTCCAAGAAGGTGAAAAAAGCGGGCCTGAGGAGGATAATCCAGTTCAGCCAAGAGTCCAGGGATCACCAGAATAGTTCATAGTGTTGGAGCAGGTCCAAAGTCAAAGAGGGAAGCAGGTCAGTGGGTCAGATGGGACAGTGTGGCCAGGTACAGGCAGACCTGCAGTGCTGCTCAGGTAAGGACTTTCCATCTCCTGCTTAACTCATTACAAGCAGGAAAGAAGAGGTACAAAATCACTGAGGAAGCATACAGTGTCTTGAGTTTTGGCCACAGGAAAAAGAAAACAGTCCTTACCTGCAAAAAATGCTTTAAAATAACTTTAAAGTTTCTTCTCTGTTGTCATACTAGGCTCCTGGAAGTGGAGCCGGTTGTTTCTGGGTTCCAACAGAGAGGTTTTAAAAGTGACTGCCAGCAAGTGGAATTAGACCCAAAGACCCTTCTGGGAAATATTTTTATGACTTTTGGCATTTCACAGGTCAAATATGGAAGGTTAATAAGAAGGGTCAGTATACTCCTCCGGCCCATCTGATATATGTAGGTGATAACCTGGCAAACATTACAGTTCATGAACAGAAACAGATGTGTGATAAGCTTAATGTTGCCAGTCTGAAACTGAACCCAAAGTAGTGTGAGTTGCTTTAAAGATAGATATTTTAATTTTGGTTTTCTGCCAGTGATGCAGTCATTGGAGAATGGATTTACACAGGCAAGACTAGGACAGGAAGCTGAGCAGAACTCCTTAAACCCACCACGTGTGGAGTTTTATAGGCTTATGGTTTTATTATTACAGAAGGTAAGCTGGTAGATTTGTCAATGTTGCAAAACATATATGTGAGATGAAGACAAAAAGGAAACTATTTCAGTCATCAGTAGAAATGTGACTTACCGAGTTCAGACCTGAAAAGGCCTATTGCAAATGTTCGTCCAGTATATAAATGTTTCAGAACTCTTCCATATTAACTACAGATGTTAAAGCATGAAGTTTAGGGCAGTATTCTATTCTCTACACAAGAACTTAGAAATCTTGAGTGGATGGTAATTAAGGATAATATTAAGGTTCTTAAAGATGCTTAAACAGAGCTTAAATTCTCTAGGGATTAATTATTGCAACACTCAAAATGAACTCTTGGCAGTCCTTAAAGCAACAGAATATTTTCAACATCCATATAGGAAGATGTTTATGGTCAGGACAGACCATACATCCCTGCAATGGCTCAGTAGATTCTGCAGTCCTGAGAAGGTTGCCAGGTGTCTAAAAGTGACACTAACATTTTGCAATTACAACTGCTTTGTTCTGTTGATTCTGGTGCAGGACTAATTGGGAAGGCGTTTTAGTTTTCTAAGAGAATGAGGGTGCTCAGAAGGAGATAAGCCTTCTTTTCTTGTGTCATAGATGAAGATAGTATTGGTTCATCCAGGTGAGAACTGTCTGCAGTAATTAGTGGCTTCCTGAAGTGGGAGTTATACCTGGGTAGCAATGGAAAGATGATTTGGCAAATGAAGCCACTGTAGAATTGGTATGTTTTCACAATCCATAGTAAAAACAACCTGCTTAGAACAGGAAAGCACCGAGTGTAAACATGAAGTTGTAGAAACCAACTGATCATTTGCTCAGGTATTAGTTGGTTACCAGCCAGTTCTGTGAGTCATGGACTCGGTGTGAAATGTGTTGAGAAGGATCTGGGCTGTCCACTTGCATGATGCAGTCCATAGAGTCTCACAAAGTGTTTCATGTGCGTGGAGCTGGATAAGATCCTTGGCCAAATGCTGTCTGATCTCATGGGCAGGAGTAAGTTTCACATCTCTGTTTCGCAAGCTTACATTCTTTATAGAATATGTGTACTGCCTCTTCCTGTCTGGGTTGTGGTGAGGTAGCCTGCTGATAAGGAGAGAGACTGTGGATGATAGACAGGCATGTAAACTGTTCTGAGAAGGCAGCGGGCTTTGCAGAGGCATGGGACCATGTAATCTCTTAAATGGCAATTGCTGCAGTTACATCTGAGAAGTAACAGAGAAAATAACCTAGGTTCCTAAATAAATCTAGTATGCAGTTATATACTGGGGTAATATTGTCTTTCCTTTGACAGGTATTTCACTGTAACATGCTACAGAATTTCTAATTTCAAATGATACAAGGAAGCCTGGCCATAAGAAGTGTTGACAGTGTAATTTGATTTTATTTGTATCACGGGCACTTCATGTGTGGGACATTCTTTTCTGTTTTTTTTTTTTTTAATGAGAAACGTTCCATCAGATTATGAAAAGAACATTTTCTGTTGCTCAATGCACAAGCAAAAAACCTAACCGAACAAAACCCCAATATTATAAAGAAAAGAAAAATAAAACAAGTTAAACAATAATAGTTGAATTTTATGTATAACGCATTGACTTCAAAAATCTGAGTCATTCCATTCATATAAACAAGTTATGTAGTAGTAACAAAGTGCAAGAAGCAAATTGCTAAATTTAACTAAGGTATTAAAATAAAAAGTACTTTAAAACAATACTTTAACACAGTTTCTTGCCATGATTCCATCATGCATCAACACAAATCAAATCCTGAGGCAACCTGTGCCTTTGACAGTCTTTCTGTATTATTATGTAAATAAATTGAAGTAATGATCATACTCACGAGAGGGTGAAAAACATCAAGACAAACCATCTATTTATAACAGAATTGTATCAAAAAAAAATAAAAAATCAAAGTGCACTGCTGGTACATCTCATTTGAGCCTATCTGGGACATGTATAACACAGGGACGTGATCCAGTCTTCAATGGTTTCAGTGCTTTGTTTAAGCATCAAGGGAATAAAGAATGATGGATATTCTGCTACTAGCATTACTATGACTAGCATGACAACTGAAAACTGTACCAGAATATATACGTAAACATCTTTGGTATACTGAGGAGGCAAACACTCTTAAATTATCTGATGTGTTACAGTACTGGTACTTAATGTTTTGGTGCCAGTACCAGACTGGTCCATTAATTAGCATTCAGATCTATTTCTAATTACAGATAAGGCATATAACAAAAAAAGTAAATATTTGGTTATTAATATCTCATACAGTTCAGCAACCCAACCAGTCAGAAGTTATCTTGCCAATTTTAACAATCTTCAAACTCTTGTCTTCCATTTGTAGATAGTACTGATCTTTGAAAAAGTAGGTGTATCCTGTGAAGGTGAATAAAAAAGCACACTTAGATTATGGAGCATATAATTCTTGTTCAAACCTTTTTTGTCTGTTTGGTTTCATGAAGCTTAATGAACTGAAAGACGTATTTCCCAAAATATTTATACACAACAAAAAAGATTTATTTAAAAAACCCATAAAAATTCCCATCCTAGTGAAGAGAGGTCTTCTTGAGTGGAGCCTGCAGTCAGGTTACCATTTTGTGAGCCAGAATTTTCTGGGAAAAAGTGTTTGCTGGCAAGATAGATGTTGAAAACATAATTGAGTCAAGACTCATGTGATGGGAGTGGTGTTTCCAGATATTTATGCATATCTGTGCGAAATATGAGGCCACTGAAAACCATGGGCCAGGTTCTTAGCTGCAGTTGATAGGAGGTTGAAAAAAAAAAAGGAAGAGCAAAGTACAACCCATTTGTGTCTGTGCTGAAGGAGATGATCATACTCGAGTTCTGGCTGTGCTAGAGCAGGATGGTGCTGTGACTGCATGCTGGTACTGAGGAACCTGTGCAGCTATCAAGGAGCTGGGAAATTTCCAAGCCATAGGGGACTACCATACCTTCTGGTGTTAGGACATCCTGTGCACCAGGCACTGGGTGGCAGGAGTTTCCTTAGTCTCTGTCTCAAACTACATTGGAAAGAGAATTCTCCACAAAGCTGATTTACCCTATGCCCAAATTGGAGAACCAGCATGAACCCAGATCTGAGCCTAAGGGACATCTTGACATCAGAATGACTCCATCACAGGTTACTTTCCCCCGTGTCCTGTCTGATGTTTCTATAGCAGGTTTCTAGGCCTGTGCAGCATAGCAGTGGAAAGCAGTAAGATGCTTTGAGACACTTAAATGAGACAATTTATAGTTGTTTGCATTGGTGGGGTTTTTGTTTGTTTGGGGTTTTTGTTTGTTTCGGTGTCTTTTTTGTTTGTTTTTATTTGGTGTTGGGGTTTTTTGTTTGTTTTGTGTTTGTGGGTTTTTGGTTGGGGTTTTTTTTGTGTGTGTGTTTTTTTCGTGGTGGTAGTGGTTTCATTTTTTTCCCAGAAAAAAGAAAAAAGAAAGGAAGAAAAGCTGTTTCTTGCCTTGTTAAGCTTTGCCAAGGGTTCAGCATCAAGGAAGTAAATGACAATGAGTAGTAGCAGATTGAAATTAAATTACTGTCATTAAAATGGAAATTAGCAGAACTATTATTATTTACTTGCATTCTGTTAGTCACAAAGGTCATAGTCCCTAGGTGGTTCATTTTAAACAGTTTAAACTATGATCATCAATTGATAATTAATGGAAAAACTCAAGAAACAAAAATAGTTTTCTTGAAATAGTACTTTGCAAAGCTGTATGGGAATTTGGCCCCTACTCATGGACCACAAGAAATTCAACTCTTCAGGAAGTTTCACAGCAGACAAATAAGAGAGCTTGTTAGAGACCTAAATCAGAATTACAGCTTACCACTGTCACTAAGACCCAGGACAGCATCGAGGTTATCTGGAACACCATTCCAAGAGTCAGCAATGAATTTAGGGGATGCAAGTTCCATTTTCTTCTTTTCTTCATTGTACCTGCAGAAAATTCCATCCCTGCATTACAAATCTGTACTGAATGTTAAAAATTAATATAATTTTTCAGGGAGTCCTCAACAAGGGTGACTATATAAAACAGTCAAATATAATAAGTGAGATTGTTAGATTGTTTTCATTTCATTATAATTATTTCCAACTCCTTTAAAACCCTGTGAATTTTTACATCTTTCCCTTTAGAAATGCAGTTCTCACTGAATTCAAAATACACTTTCTAAGCAAAACCTTTTTCAGAAAGTCAGCTTTAAAATTCCAAATGTAATTCTAGGAAAGGTGATTTGTTTCAGGCAGCAGCCAATAGCTGAAGATAGCAGAAATAGCTATCTGTTCAAAAGCTTATATGAAATATGCTTGTAGTCCCTATAATTGATGGATTGCTATTAAACTACTGATTACTTTCCCTAGTATTTCATTAAAACCCCCTTTTGTTTCTGCACAGTCTCTCAGTGATGATGAACAGATAAATGCAAGTTGAAAATACATGCTTTTCTTTTGAAGATAAAAAAGCCAAACCCACAGTGGCTTTCCCAGTCTATGCTTTAAAGATTGTACATCCACCTAATGCCGTGGAAGTCAGATCTAAGTTGTGGTGTCCTTCAGAAGAAAGTGGATCTGTTTGTATCCATAGCTGCAGATGACCAGTTACTTCATTTACTCTACGTGTAGAGTAAATTCTACAGCTGTAGAATGCAAGGATAGATTTGTGCAAAGCCACATTTACACTCCCACGAACTAGTAATCCAGGATCTCCCCTTACATACAGAGGGAATAAGTATCCCAGGCATGCAAGGTCTTTGAGAATGGCAAGACTGGCCTGGTTTCCTCATTTTTCCAATTCATAGATGGGAGTCAGTGCTGAGCAGGGGAAGTGGAGATATCCTGAGGAGTGGTGACATAGGATATAGTTTGAGCCAGGCTTCCAATGCATGGGAGGCCTCAGTTACCCTGGCAGCATCTCTCCAGGAGCTTCAGAGAGGTCATCTTTGACTAGTACTGGAGGGAGGGAAGCATTTATGTTCTTGATTTCTGTTTATCCATAGCTGTATGTATCTCAGATTTACCTTTCCCAAAGCTACACCAGTACAAATGAACAGTAGGTTGGTCAAAATAAATTTAAATTATTTATATTACTTACTATTTCTTTCCTTGGTTATTTAAAGAAAATCTAGTACTCTTCTGGGTAGCTTTAAAACTTCAGCTGTGGAATCTGAGCCAGCTCATCTTCCTCTCCCTCACAAAACTTTGCTCTGCTTAACAATCTTGTTATAATAACATTAAAATAGCTTGTGGCTGGAAGGAGTGAGAGGAGAAGGCTTCAAAAAATCCATTTAAAGTAAGTGTGATAATGGCACAGGAAGGACTATGGTATGTAACTGTTTTGATTCCATGTAGCAGAGTCCTTGTGTAAAACAAACCAGCCACATACTTAATAGTTACCCTGTCTGAGTGAAACAAATGGATTTTTTTTTTCTGAAATAGTTGTTGATTGCTTGATTTCCTCTTTACAGAGATAGAAATCGCATAAGTGTATTTGGATTCCTAAACAATAAATCATGCCTTCTGCAGTGACTACAGTTGATAAGGTACTTTGATACAAATACTGAGGAATGAATTACTTGGAAGCTCTGCTGTACAGTTAGTCAAAACAATAGCCGGTACAGAGGAGACCAGCAGCTTTGCTTACTCATAGCCTGTAGGTTTTGTTAGGAGTCCAAAGTATTGCAAATGGCTGTGGTAGAACTATGTACAAATGTTTAAGATGTTTTCTACAATGCAATATTAAAAAAATGAATAACATTCTTTACTCCATAAGTTCTTTAGGTAATGGAGAAGAGTACCATCCTCAAAGTAATTGAAAGTTATGCTCTTAGAGGAATCCACAGCCATTAGGATGTAATAAAGACACTTAGCCAGTTTGATCATAACATGAAATTACTGTTCACAAAAAATGGATTCGATTATGCTGAGACCTCCTTTGATATTTTATATAAAGCATCTATATATAAGGAACCCTTATAGCTTGGATAATTGTTTAGATTTCTGGTGCGTGTAGCTTTCCTCTGAAGTGTCCGTTAGTGAATGGTTCAGCTTTCAGCCTGTTGTGTAATATCTGCATTCCTGAAGTAAAGTCCTGTTCCTGGAAGAAACCTCTTATGATGAAAGCAGGAGTTAGTGTCTCTGTTTTGTTCTGATGCCATTCTGTTAGGCAGTACAAAGGTAACTCAGTTCCTCAAAGCACCCAAGTACCTCTGCTATTTACGGTGATTTTTTGTGCCAGATCTTCCTGCCAGTTATGATAATGAAATTCTATTAAGTACAATTAGTGGATTCATCATCAGGTGTAATGTAGTGTATTTATTTCTACCACAGTACTAGCCTTGAGATATTTTAAGGACATTTCTCCCTAATCTACAAGTGCAAGATCTGTCCTGGATAGAGCGTGGTAGCAGTATGCTCACATTGCATCATATTTTGTTTCTCAGAAGAGTCTTTTGAAGAGGAACCTTAGTGCAAATACAGAGTCACGTGCACTTGTGTAATACCACATTTTGGGTATTCTTTGCCACAAACTTCTCCAAGCATCTACTGGAAACATGAAAAGGATTGTAGAGCCTGTCAGAATAATTTGAAGCTAAGTTGTTTTTTTCCCCAAAGTACTAACAGATACACTTCTTGTGGTTAGTTCATGTCTCCTCAGTGCCAACTCTGTTAGAGCAAATGTGTTAGGGATTGGTACATCAGCTGCTGAAAGGATTTACAGCCATCCCCAGCGTGCTTTGCCAGTCACACTGCAGTTTCTTTATCTCCAAACAGGATGGCTTCGGGAAAGAATTGAAAAGGCAATTTCAAGTGATTAGAGATGAGCCCATTTTTAAGGAATTCCTTTTCGAGTTTTCTCCCCGTGTTGTGAGCTGACAGTAGGGACAGCTTGCTCCTCTTGAGAGCCTGAGACTGAGGTGAGGCAGTTGCTGGTATATAGGGGCTGAGGGATGGGTTGTTAGTGGTGAGCAGCCTGACAGGCTCCCAGATATCCTCTTCCATTGCAGGCTGTTTCCTCAGTGCTTTCCTAGCCATACTCCCTGATTCAGCCTCCTTACTTGGCACCTCCTGTCAGCACTGTCCTGGCAGCCCTCTGTATTTTCAAAGGATGAATGCCTTGTGTTTGATTCCTGCCTTGTGAACAGTGTGCAGTCAGCCCTAGAGACACAGCTTGACTAACAGTGTACCACCACCATTTCAATGCATCTTACTTCCAGTATCTGTCTCCAGCAAAAATGTACGTCCTCTTGTTTCTGCCCCAGTTAAAAGCTGCATCAACACGTTGCACATCAGGGGGTAGTCCCAGGTTGGTGAGTTTCTTTGGATAGCCCCTATCCAAGTTACTGGCTGAATAAACCCAGTACTCATTTCCTAAGGAGGGCAGAAAACAAACCAAACACTGTATATTAGTCAGATACAAAGGAAAATGTCTTCTTTTATGTTTTATTAATTGACTTTTTATTGCACTAACTGTACTACCAGTTTTTCCAGTATTTCACCATCTCTGAAATTGTAGATTAGAGTGCAAGGTGTACTGTGATTACCATTTCTGCTTTTGCCTCATAAGTGTTGCTTGCCTCTCAGCAAAACCCATCATCCACAGCATGCTCTTGCTTCCTCCTTTCTTAGCTGTTTCATTCTGAGACAGACACTGTCTTACTACAGTTGGGGTTACATTAAAACAAATAGTTAATATTGGAAATGTCTTGTGTGATGAAAATGGTCTGAAACCAGGTATGGGCACCTGAAGGTCAAATGCTGAAGCTCATTTTCACCCTCTGTTTGTTTTGTTAAGCAATTATTGAACGATTATCAGGAGGTTTTTGCACAGAGCTCTGGTTTCTGTTGTCTTTTGTCATATGACATTTTCTAATGTCTCTGCAGATATGTACTAGGGAAAGATACACTAGTATTCTGTGTTCTTTACATGAGTTATAATTTCCTTAGTAAATACTTTCACTGGATTCACTGAAAGACATAAAAAGATTCCTTCATGAAAAGACATATCTTTGATTCTGTGATAGCGGGAAAGAAAGTAAATAAAGTATTTAATATGAGAAAAGTGTAAAGTGTAGCTTTTGAATTCCTGAGAAGTTACTATTTCACCATTCAGGAGCAAAGGGTGGGTTTCAGTAGAAAGTATTTTAAGATAGTTGAATTACACATAGCTTTCAAACCAATCTTTCTTTGTTTGATATTTCATATTTATGTTTCTTTAAAGGCAGGTTAGTTACATAGATATAGAGAGAGGGAGAGAGGTTTAGATGTAGTAAGATTATACATAGTGTATGCAGTATTTAAAGTTTTCTGCCTCGCCTGAAATAAAACTCTTTTAAGCTTCCCCCTTTTTCTTCTTTCCCTCCATGTAAACTAAAGCGAATGGCCTTTGAGACACGTGGAACAGATTATCATTACTTTTTTCCCTCCTGTACAGAAAATGTACGGCAGCACGGGCCATATGTTTTTTACATGATTGGAGATGTTTAGTCATATTTTTAGTAGATAATGGAGCCCAGTTTTTGCTGGCTCAGTTTTTCATGTGGAGCTGGGAGGCTGTTTGCAACACATTTGGCCAGTACAGCTGAACCACGTGTGCGACTTAGGCTGGACAGAAGTGTGCTTTCTGTAGCCTGCCTCTCCCAGGGAGGCAGCTGGCACGGCCACCTCTGTCCTCTGCCTGATGAGCCACCAAGGCAGATACTTCAAAGCTAGAGTGGAAGTCAGTCTTTGGCAGAAGAGGTGGAGACAAGGGAAGGCATGAGGGGGGGGGGAAAGATATAATCATCTCAAGCAACAGGTACAGAGACAATAGTTTAAAATGAGAGGAAACAGGGGAAAAACAGAGCAGTAATGCTGAAACACGGCTCCCACTCTCTGGCTCAGTTGCAACTCAGAGGGAACTGAGCTTGAATGCAACATTTATGCAAATGGCTACTTACATTTTAAAACTTAAAAACAATACCTGAAAAAAATACAGCCTTCTCATCCTGAGGGGCCTCGTAGACAGCATCAATTTTCTCTGGGAGATCAGTCCAGAATGTAGCAACAAGAAGAGGACCTGTGGGTTTTCCTCGGGGGTTTACAGTCCTCCACATGAATCTGAGCAGAACAGAAAGTTGTATGAGATTTACAATGAGCTAATTCACCGGCACATCTGTTTCCCATCACTTCTGGCAAAGGCCACATAAGTGTGCATACACACACGTGTGCTCACACCCCTTAGCAGCAACGCGCTTGGGACTGTTTTCCTACAGTGACTGAAAAGCCAAGTCATTCGTTCAGAAGCATGTCACTAGAAGAGTTGCACAATGAACTGCCTGCTAGATGGGAGGTGGAATTGATTGCACTGATTGCTTTAGAGTACCTGTTGCTTTTTGTGTCAGGGCAAAATGTATTCTGTGCTTTGAGTATACAAACAAACTCATTTACAAGGCATTTAACGTTTTAGAGCTCTCCAGCTGAGCAGGAGCAAATAGATGAGCGTTCGACAAAGGCAGAGATTTGTATTCTGTGAATTGCTCTTGAAATTACTATTGTGGTGATTAAAAGTTCAAATTTAACAACGGTATATCAGACTGCTTGGAAGTAAGCCTGGTTATATAAGAAACGTCACTAAAAACGTTCATTAGAGAAATGCAAAGGCTAAATTATTGGCTGTATTATGTATAAGTAGGATCATCATTTGATTTAAGCTTTAAAAAGCTGTAGTAATCTTTAAACGGCAGAGCTTTGTGCTGAGGGCTTTTGGTGTTAAAAATGGCACTATTTCTTCCTTCATAGAATGAACAACTTTTGCCCCAACCGAACAAAAATTTTGCCACAGTCATAAAATGAAAAATGAGCAAGATGGTGGAATTGATCTTGTACCAGACTACAGCTATTAAATTCTCAGGTCAAAAAGCTTTTACCATTGTTATGTTGCTGAAGCTTAAGATGCTGCCTGCATCTTTATTTTTTGCAGGCTGTAAATAGTCATTACCCATTCCTACCTAGAATAATTATACTGTGGAGAAACCCAGGATCAGAAAATGGATTTTGGTTTGCTGAAAACGTGGAGGAGCAGTCCTAAATTCATTTAATAAGTTGCTGTATTTTTATCAACAGAAGTTTGACTGTGAGCAGAAGTAGCTAAAACAAATTATACCTTTTGAAATGCACTTGCAAGTATGATTAGTTGCTGCATACTGAATTATGATAATCTATAGTGTTTGATATGAGGAAGAGTACAACTGACAAGTGCAGGGGTTTTTTTGTCTCTTAGTTAAAAATATGTATTAATTTAACCTGACATATGGTATTCATAATTAAGATAGTAATATGTTAACTTACTCTCATTTTGCATACATATATGTATTTCTAACATGTACAAAAATACCTCTGAGCATAAGTAGTCATAATTTTCATTAAAAAAGAGGCAAGGAATAAGGCACTTAGCTCATTACTCTTGCTCTTGACAGTGTTTAAACACATACAAAATGCTGTAGAAGTAATAACATTTGTTTCGTGGTTCATCTCTTTTTAGACAGAAAAGCAGGTCCAATATGATGTGAAATGGAAATCCATATAACAAATCTTTCTAACATAGCATTCATAAAAATACCTCCTTTAATAATCTAAGTTGCAAAGTTCTTAATCAAATTTGGACCTGATTCATGGCTGAGTCAGCACTAATATTTACTGTCTGCATGAATTGCAAACTTTGCAGAGCCAACAGAGACTTGAACACCAGGTTTTTATTAAAGCACACATTTCAAGGGCCTTGTTAAAATGGTGAGGTTTTCTCATGGAAAGGGAAACTTTGTCAAAACTGAATTTTCTTTTGTTTTCAGGTTGGGTAGGAGGTATTTTTATTTCTACTCATTGAGTAAATGGTGAAATTAATTACTTGGCTTTATAGTTTTGAACACCCTAAGATATCTTAACTCAGGTTAAATTTTAATATTAAGTTCAGAGGTTTGAAGTTTTGTTCACTTTCAGAACAAAGACATTTGTGTGAGTGCTGTACTCGGGAATTCGTGTTGCTCGGAGGACTCTGTGCCCAGTGGAAAAGCTCAGTTGTTCTCCATGGCCAGCAGCACCTCCGGTAATTCCCTTTTACTTCCTTGGTTTGAGAGGGGAGGGCAAAATACTTTTTAGAAAGAATTGATCTCCCCTGACTTCCTTTTTGCTGTTTACTCCCTTTGCCTGTGGAATATGACAGTTGGATGCTGTGGTTATTTTCATGAATCACAGAAGTCACACGACACATGATAGACAGTTTTTGAATTCCAGAAGTGAGTCATAATGCTGCTTGCCTGATATTTGGAAAGCTGCGAGCTGACAGAGCCATTCCAGAGAAAAGCAGTGCAACAGCTCTCTGCTTTTGCTACATGTTAGATAAAGCATGAGTCAATTCAAACAGATTGGGTTGATATTTGAACAGTTCTTTAACCAACTGTATCTGAAGGCAAAATGGTTCTATTTTGCTGGGATTATCTAGGGTACTGAATCACCTTGCTGATTTAGGAACGGATCTACAATTTTTACTTGTTGGCTCAAGCTTCGTGTGACTGTCAGTTTAGAAAAGCAGAAGCAAGGTGGAGGTCTGGATGAAAGTCAAGGCCCACAGGTGAGCAAAAGAGGGTCAGTAAGTTGTGAATACTGTGAAACTTGGAAGGGTTTTTACCACTGTGAGAATGTTTTTCCTTCTGAAGGCTGAGGTGAATACTTCAGCTCTCTGACTATACTGGCAAAAGTGGGTACCTTTTTTGGCAGACTTGTTAGGCCAGGGTGATGGGGCCAGCTCTGGGAAGCTTATTGGTGGAAGGGTCCAGTTCTGGCTTCGTGCAGCTTATTGGTGGAAGGGTCCAGTGCTGGCTTTCTGTGAGGCTGACCTGTTGGTACTGTGGGGCTCTTTAATGAACAAGAAAGGGCTGTTTCTTGCCATTAGGGATCACTGGATTGTAAGGAATCTTAGCCTGCCGCTGATGGGGCCAAGAGGATGAGAACAGAAGGTATCGCAAATGTCCCCACATATATGTCAAATGAACTCTTTTGGGCCCTGGCAGCTGTAGTAGAAATGGGGAACACTATGTTCTTACAAACAAAAACTACAAATCCCTTTTCTGCATTGCTAAAACACAAAGCCTGTGATAAAGATTAAAACAAACTTCAAACACAAAGCACCATTATTCTGGGTATCACATCGATGGGAACAAGGAGGAAATGCACTGAAGGAATTATTGTGTACCATAGCCTGTAAAATTACCCAGTTGACCATGATTTCTTGCTATTATGAAAAGCTGGTGAGTAGAGTCAAACCATGCAGCACAATCATAAATAATTCATATCTTCTAACTGAAAATTTAAACCTGAAGGAGTTGGCCACTTTATACCACCAGGAGATACAAATATCTATGAAATTAATGTTTTCTGAACTTGTTTATTGGTTCCTGCTTCCTTTTAAATTTCAGTTGACATCTGGCAAGGAGCATTGAACAGGTAGCTGTAATAGTTCCATCAACTTCAGATGCTTGCACGTGCTCCTGTAGGATAGGAGCCAGTGTTTGATTTAGGCACATGCAGTAAATGTGCATGGGCACAGGTCTTCAATGCCTTTGGGAGAATGTTCAGGGGTCACTGAGGATAATTGATTTCAAACTGGGCATTGACTTATGGCAGGGGAAAAAGGAGCTTTAGTGTCTCTCACCATGGTGCTGTCAAGTCCTGTACTACTTAGGAGATGCTCTTCAGTGCTGAGCAGCTGGGTAATGCGGGACCTGGCAAAGGCAGTGGGACCTGTAGCTCTGCAGTCACCTCATTTTGTCAGGAATGTCTCTTCTCTTGAATCAAAACTGCTTTTTGTGTCTTCTGCCATGGAGTCCTTGCACACATGGAGCCTATCCCAATCACCGGTATCCTGGATGTGTTGTTACAGCAGCCACGAGTCACATAATACTGTTATTTAATGATTTTGGACTCAGCCTGGATTAAACCACTTGGTGACAAGACTTTAGTCACAGATTTCCATGATTGTATCTTTATGAACATGGGAAGGGAACAGATCCTTCTTGGACCAGTCTTAACATGATGAAAATTATGCTAAAAGTGAAGATTTGCTAAAACTGTCTCCATGGTGGAAGAGGCATTTGAGATTAGTGCCACTAGCTTTGGATGAACTACTTTTTTTGGAGGAGTGTTTTTAGAAGTTGAGAGTGGAAGTTTTCCTGCAATCTGATTTGAAGCTTTCCCCCAGAGTGCAGACTACATGAAATGCAATCAGGAAGGATAGTGATCCCAGAGCTCTACTCCACTGAACATGATGGGATTTCCATAGCTGAACTATAGTCCTCGTAGGTTTTGCTACAAAAGGCATCCAGAAATATTTATTAGGGAATGAATCCTCCTTTGGCAGGCAATAGACTGGCTAATGAATCTCTTCCATTGCTAATTTTGTGATTAACATCACAGATGGGTAAATGTCTAAAGATTTTGGGGGTCATATCTGGTTTTCATAAGCATTGAGAAGTTTGGATTTGTCTCCCAGCTACTTCACCCTTCTGAGCAACCTGTGTGCGACTCCACAGAAGCCAGCAGGGCTCACACCAGAGTTAATTTTTACCTTGTTGTGAGGTTTGTGGTGTTTCCTTGTCCTGATTTTTAGCTAGAACTACCACCAATCCAGTCATTGTCATAGCGTCTTGGTGTGTGCAATCCCAGTGTAGGGCAGGAACCAGAAATTAAAAACCCCACAAAACTGCCTAAAACAGTAACTGAACCAAGTTGACCACGAGCCAGCAGTGTACCCTTGTGGCAAAGAAGGCCATACATTTAACCATAAAATCAGAATTTGTCATCTCTTTCCTTTAGGGTTGATTAGGACATTTTGCTGTTTCTGAGCACACAAAAGAATGTGCAGAGATTGTGTCTGATAATAAATTTCTAGATTTTGATGAATAGGTCTGACAGATTCCTCCACTTGAGGCCCCATTGGTAAGCAATTTATCTCACTTACCTATCTTTGAAGAAAAATATTTCTCCTCTAATTTGTGCGACTCCATCAAACACAATGTCATGCTTGCAGAGCTCTGGAGTGACAGGTCCAAGGGTTGGACGTGGGCCTGGTCCTGGCCCTGGTCCAGGTTCAACATCAGGCGACACTTCTGTAATGGTGAACAGAGAGATTCTGTTACACTGCAGTAGAGTGCTGCAGAGGTTACAGAGAGAGCAGGATCTACCAGCAGTTCTAGAAGCAGAATAACTCAGAGATGGTACTTGAAGGAGAACAAACTTAGAATAAAATGGTTTTAGAAGAAGGGTGCTTGAGTACAGCTGAGAAGGCCTTAGCTTCCAGTCCTGCCTTAATCTGCCGTGTGGCCTCGTTCCAGACACTCTGCCTGAAAGACATCTGCAAGTGTCTATACTGGGTTCAAATGTTAACATTACAATTTTTATTATACTGGCTTCTAAAAACAAGAGAAATGTCATTCAAAGTCATTCTGTTCAGAATGATCTGCAACTCCGCTGAGAGAGACATCAAAGTGGATGGCACTTTTTTCTAGAAGTGCCAATGTTTTGCAAGTTACAAAGATGCATTTTGAGCCATTTGTATGATCTTTCTGCCCCCATCAATAATCAAAATGTGCTCTTTAGAACATGCACTTTGCCATATGGTTTACTCTGTTTTGTTTTATTATTTGGATGCTGCTGTATTGCCTTATGAGGCATTTGCCTTTTTCCTTAGACATCAGGTTGATTTACTGTACGGAACAGTCGAGCGTAGCCAATTTGAGATAATAATAATAATGGCAGAAAACAAAGGTGGTTTTGAATACTTGTTTTATATAGAAATCAGTTTGTAAAGGGTTCTATCAGTTATAAAGAGGCAAGATAAATAATTTTGTCTCAGGTTTTGAAGTGTGCCTTGAGAGAACTGGGTGAAATTCTGAACTCTATCAAAGATAATGCTGTGTGAGCTTAGAAAATTCAGTTAACTCTGCCCATGTCTCAATTCCCAGTCTTAATTAAAGCAGCTAAGAACAAGGGAAAAATGAAGATTCAAGTCAGATTTTTGATAAAATGGTGTCTCATGTGGTAATCATTTTGGTATATTCTTATTATAATGTCTAAGGTGTTGAATACTGTAGAATATAGTCACAATTAGGAAGATATCTCGGTAGAAAAGTGAAAAGCACAGAAAGGGAGATGGGATAGATTTTCTTTGACTACTGAATTGGCTGTAGTATACTTGTGCCTCTAGATGTGGAGAATAGATGCATGGAAAGAACTTTAGTCATAATAATAGTTACGCATTTTACTAAGAGTATCTGAGGAGAAATGAATACATTTTAAAGATGTACCAGCATAAAAATACTTAAATCCACTTTTTGTTCAGGAGTTTGCCAAATACATTTACATCAGAGTTTTGGCTCCCACACACTGTGTGCAAATGGTATTGTGACAGTACAGATCGAATTGTTGCGGGAAGGCAATGTGAACTGTTTCCAAGCTGGGACAGGAAACAATGTCCTGCCCCTCTTACAGGGAGTTACAGTCTGGAAGGCTCAGAGTGGTGTAGACCGTACTACCCCAAACCACCCACATCAGGTATTTCAAGCTAGAGAAAAGCATGGCATTTCATTGTCCCAGTAAAGGCATTAGAAATTTTCATCTAAACGTTTGGTTAGGGGAAGTGTGGGGGCTTCTTTCAGTTTAGTAAATTTAGTGACCCCTTATCCTTTAATTATGGTGTTTGATTGAAGTAGGTGCCCTGGTAATAACATGAAGAAAGCGGGGAGAAAGGAACAGACGGTGTTTCTGGCAGTGGTGGTGGTGTACAGTATGTAAGTTACTGCAAGGTCTAAGTCCCAAATTTGAACCTGTGCTGCATGCTTTTGTGATGAGTTTGGCTGGCGATGGAGGACTTTACCATATAGCTCCTGGATCCCCTTAATGTCATCTTGAGAAAGTCGGAAGTTCTTGGTGTAGGTGTAGATAGGGGCCATAAGAGCTCCTGGGTCCTCAGAGTGCTCTAATCCCATAGCGTGCCCGAATTCGTGAGCGGCAACCAAGAAGAGACTGTATCCTAAATAACACAGCGAGAGAGTGTTAGCTGCTTGCATCTGGCTAGAAGGGTACCACACAGGTTACTCACAGTCTTAGAATTTTATTTTCCTTGCTACTCCTCAAAAATCTTCCAATAATAAATTGATAACTAGAATTTACAGCCTCCAATGGTGAATGTAATATGTATGGCCAGAAATGACATTTCATTAGAGAGATTCTAAAAGCTCTTCTGTAGCTGATGTTTGCTGCTGTCTCACATGCAAGTGACTTTGACCACAGTCTTAATACTTCTGTGAAAAAGGAAGGGTGGCAAATAGAATCAGAGGGGGTTTTTAAGCATAGAAGAATTAAACTTGCAATCTAGATCTCAACGCTTACTTTCCATCATAAAATGTCATGCGAGTGATAAACAGGCCTGTATATTTGTGTCCTGAATCAGTATTGTTATGCCAAATATTGTTTGGTTGACAACAATCTTTTATCATAGGATGACACTTTATCAGTTTTATTTTATGCCCAAACAGTTTCTGAAATTTGGCAGTTATTTTTGTCCTAAAAGAAAAATCTGAATCTAACATTTGTTTGCAAATGTGCAAACAGCCTTTTGCTGGATTTAATTTTACCCATGTTGCAAATAGGGACAAAGTTTAACCAAAATAATTGTAAATACTGATATTCACGATACAAACCTCAGACTGGCATTCTCAGTTTTTAAACATGCTTTTCATCTTGGACAATATCAGTCACAAATGTATTAATTTTTTACATTTAGCATTTGTTCCTAATTTGGCCAATATCAGGGTATAATTATTACATACTAGTGAAATACTGTAGTACTTGTGGCTTTTGGCTTTGGAAGGAAAAACATACACTTGTTTATTTATTATTTGTATATTTTTGAAAGATACGTCATCATTATAATTTCAGAAAATATGAATTCTTCAGACATATGAGCTCTGGAAACGACTTTAACAAGAGCCTAACATTTAAATGTAGGGGTCTTGCTCAGGTTTTGGACTGGGGAGAAGTACTGTAACCAGACAGCGTGGTAAATCTGAGAAGGAAACGATGGTAAGCGTGCTGTCATCGCTGTGGTCAGTATGCTGTTACCATGGCATTGCTCTGACAAAGGGTGTTACCTTGATCTGGACAAAAGCCCCACTTGCGGTCATCGTCATAGCTGCTGGTAGAAGCACACCACAGCTTGCCGTCGTTGCGGCCGGCACTCGTACACGACTCGTATTTATTCCCGAGGAAGATGAAGGGGAACACACAAGGGGCTCCCTCTGAATTTCCACCAACTGTTGACATGGCTGTGGAAAAGGAGAGGAAAGTAGTGAGAAGGGAATCCCTTGTGTGAGATTAAGATGATACATCTCCTAAACTACACACTAAAACCAAAAAGCAAGCAGAAAATCTGCAATCCTTTTAAGAACATGAGGAGTAGGATTAAAAGTAAGAATGAGCCCCAGATTGTTCACAGCTGTGAGAAAGCAGCAGTTAACAGTGTTTTGTGGAAGGTTGTTGCAAAGCACTTACGTCTTGATGATCTCTCCTGATGATGATATTTTAAAGTGTTTCTCAAATAGGTCAAAGGTAGGTTTGGTCTCAGAAAGGTTAAAGTGCTATTGAGTATTCACCTGGTTAGTAAGTGTCCCACTGAAGTATGTGCTTTGAAGTGAAAAACAAAAACCAAGCCAAAAGAGGGGTCATATCAAACGTGTTGAGGAATTTATGCTGACAGCAGGGTGCAATTTAATATGGGTTTAAGCATTTTCTAAAGGAAAGGATTTCAAATGTGAATGACTTTTTTTTTTATTATTATTTCCTTTTAAGCAGTATTTTTGCACTTGGAAATTTTTCCCCTAAGTGTGTTCTTATGTATGTAGGAAATGGCAGTAAGATAGAAGAAATAACATTTATATATGCATGTACAAGTATTTTCTAGAGGGAAGAGGGTGTAACTGAGTTTAAAATTATAGCTTACCATAGGTATCATAAACAGACTATGAAAAGAATATAACACTTCAGATATATAGATTCTAGGTGTATTGGTTCTTTTGTTTGTTGAACTGTCCTTTAGATTTTTCTCTTCCTGTGTAGCAAGTTAATACTTATGGCTCTAGTCTGTACCCTAAAATGGAACACCTGCCACACTATACAAAGCTATAAATTAATTTTTGCTCCTTCATGTAGTAAAAAAGTTAAAAAGCATAAAAAATTGTGAAGAAAGCAGAAATCTATTTTCCTGGCTAAACCATTTCAGTTCTTTTGAATTGCTCAAAAGATCTATTAACTCAAGCTTAACATACTAAACAGGATTTCTTTTTTCAACTGTAAATGGTAAGTATTAATCTAAAATGTTATTCATGCTTTCTTCCATCTATCACAGGAGACTTCTCTTCCAGGGCCATTAACAAGTTGTGACCTACTCGTAACTAGGCTGCAGTGGCAGACAGTCAGTGCTGTGGGTCACTGCCCTTCCCAGATCCCCGATAAGCTGGGTGTGCTGTGGCACTTCCTCGGCCACCTATGCTGTAACTGTGCCTAACAACTCTTGTGTGCTCTGGCGAAGGGATAAAAATGGAGACTTCTGTTACTTAGAACAATGACAAGTAAGACTGTGTCATGCAAGCAGCATTTCCTGTACCTGTCTCTGGACAAAATCCGTATTTCTTATCTCTGTCGTAGTCTTCAGTGGTTCCACACCATCGGTATCCATCTGTCCTGCCTTCTGTTGTGCACTGGTCATAGGATTGGCCTTGAAATTTGAAGGGAAATTTGCACGGCTGCCCGTCACCATTGCCACCCATTGTAAAAAGTGCTGTAGGGAGAGAGAAAAATGTCAGTGCACAATGCGCAGCATCACCAGGGACTCACAGCGCGGCAATGGTAATGTGCGAAGGTTTTGACAGAGGTTAGACAGCTGTCCTGCATGGTGTGGCTCACACCGAGAACCTCTGGTTTGTCCCAACAATGAACTGCTTTGGCAAGATAGGCAAGGGATGTTACAAGCTCACAAGTGTATGGAAAGGAGTGATTGATTGATTGGTCTTTATAAATGAAGGAGGAATGAAGGAAATTCTACCAGGCTGTTTGAATGTGGTTTGCATTGTGTATATCCTTTATAGACTGCCTTATAATATAAAATTAACATCCCTTCTTGAAACAACATTTAGAAAGAGGATTCTGAGAAAGTCACTCATGTTCCTTAGTGCTCTGTCGATTAATTTCCTTGCAGTATAAATGTTTGCTAGAATGGCAGACTTTGTACAGAGCCACAGACAAGTCAGATTGTTTTTTCCTAACAGCCATCTCTGTACATTTTCAGTTTCTTTAAGATGCTGATGTACAGTAGAGTTCAAGTCAGGTACTAATCCATAGGCTTTTCCTCTAGGCTTTGTCCTTTCTGAGAATCCCTGCAGCTTGGCTTAAGCACTCCATAGATAAGCAAGAGAGGACAAATATGACTCCTTCAACAAAGCTAACACTGAAGGCTCCTCCTGTCTTTTACTTCATTAATGTTCCTGAAGATAGTGTGTTGGTCTTCTAGGGGTTGTTTACTGTCCATCCACATCCACAAACAAGTCCCTGTGGCTCAACCCTGAGAACCAGAAATCTCTCTTGTGGATGAAGTAGTACAGATTAAACTGAGTCAAGACTTCTGGGATCTGGTTTAGGATTTTAGTAAGCTTTTTGGAATAGCTAGAGGAAAATGGATAAGATCTCTTAAGCTGATATTTAAAAAAATGTATGTCCAAATTGAATTGCATGAAAATGCAGGTGGACTGGAGCGTCTGTCACCTTGTCAATCTGCCTGTGTCTTCACTTGGCTGCTCTATCCAAGGGAATTCTCAGTGGTAGGACAGTGTCTGTGAGTGCTAGGCACTGGTGAGAGGAAACCATGAGAGCAGCAAACTGGGCCAGGCCTCACACTGAACATGCAACCATGTGCTAATCCCCCTTGAGATTTAAGAGAAGCACCTCAGAATGAAACACATCTGTTTGAGATCCGAGGGTAAAGTATTCATGATACAGCCTTTTTTTAGGTGCCCAAAAGGGACACGTTTCTCCCTCTCCTTGCAAACATGTATGTATAAAGACTTAGCAGGTAATTTCTAACTTTGCTGTTGTCATTTTCCATGACCAAAAGCCATTATAACCTCAGTGTCTTTTTGTAGGGTTTGAGGGGTTTTGCCTTTGCTTAGCCTGATACATGGGAAGAGACATTGTTTATGATCGCGCTTCTTTAGAGCTGTAATAACTGAAAACCCAAGACCTTTTCTGTCTGAAGAGTGGCTGTGAAGGGTTCTAACTATGGGATATTGTGACACAGATGATTCATCTTTCCTTTTCCACTTAAATCAGCTATTGGCCTCAGTATCAGGGGCATGAACCAGTGAGTTACTGAAGTAAGTTCCAGTCCCACTAAGGAGAGAACTTGGAGCTCTGCAGGCCTGGCTCATGTGCATGAGTTCACTGAACTTCTGATCTGGCCAAGCTCTCATCTGTATCATTCTGCATCCTGGACATGGAAGCAACCACACAGAGGTCCTATCTCTAGGCAAAAGATAACTGCAGCACACACACTGTGCCTCCCCAAAGGGCAAACTGCAAATGTTTGTATTTGTCTCAGGTGGTGTAATAAGTTAGGAAATGTGTGTTAAATAGGACTGTAGCTATTGTGAGTGGAGAAAGACTTTTTTTTTTTTTTTAGACAGAAATGGTAGAATTGGAAGGCAAAATTAAACTGAGTTGTTTAGATGACTCATTTACCACATGTGCTGCTCCCAGCTCTAGATCTGGCAACTCTATATTTTAATAGCCTTTCTGTATTGGTTTAAATATGGCTAAGTTGCAAAAAACTTATGGAAACTCAATCTCTTACTGCTTTGCACGGTGTCTTTCTGAGTCACAGTCAAAATGCAGTTTTTCATTTTGCTTGAGGTAGCATCATGTGATGGTAACAACAATGGTTCATTAAGTTTTCAAATCCTATGCCCCCACCTTAACTAGAAAATTCTTTGCTTTACTGTAAATGAAAGTTAGAGACTAGATCCATTTCCCTCAAAACAAAACAGAAGCTTTATTTACTTGTAAGGGGATCTTAAAGGGCCTGACTCTTGTTCTGCATAGTGGTAAACTCAGCAAGTTAAAAATCAGTGAAGATAGGTTGATGCAAGAGCAGATTCAGATGGGACAATACCAATTTGTGAGCTGAGCTGCACTGTTAGCTCTTCCCAGAAGAATCAGCCAGTTGTGATGTCAGGAGACCTGAGGCTGGAAGGCTGCTAAAACCCCTGTGGCACAGCTCCAAGGTAGAGGTAGCTGCAGCTTCCTCCTGGGAGAATAGTTGAACAGCAGCTTACAGGAATGGTGACCAGTGTGAGGGAGGTGCAGGCAGAGTACAGGTCTCACTGATGTTGGCTATCAGAGGACCAAAGTCAGGAGCCTGAACTCCCTGTAGTGTCAGGGAAGTTTGGTAAAGACAGAGATTTGAGATCCCTTGATCCCATGTAGCAAAGAAGTTCAGCACACCTACATAAGATCTGTGTAGTAGGTAGATAAATTTCCCTTCTTCTGCTTTGACAAATGATAGTTATATCAGCCTACAAAATGAGGGTAGAGATCTGGGATTACCTTCAGAGAAGCCTGGTGCGGTACTGTAGCTTGCAAAATGCTTCAAAACATGCAGCGTAATCATGAGAAGAGTTAAGACTAACTTCAGTGAATTAAACAGGCGAGAAACAAACACTGACAACTACAGATGTTGCTCCCAACATAGACTCTATGATGTAAATCCTCCCCTGTCTGACTTTTTAAACCGGGTTTTAGCAAATGCTGTCTCTGAATACTGAGCGAACAATGCTGCTTTGAATTTAATAAGAAACATCTGGGCATAACGGCTCAAGGATCTTGCGAAACAATTCGATCAGAAACAAAAGGCTGAAACCCTTCTGATCAGTTGCAGAAACCTTGACACGCACAGTTTCCAGGAACATCAACTTCCAAAAGCAGCTCTCCCTGAGTGGGCTTCACTGCTTACATCTTAGGCTGGGTATGACTGGGGTTTTACAAAGGTGTCAGTCAGGGTATGTGGATCTTGGTTTGTTCAGCTACTCATAATCCAGGCTTTGTTCCGACTGTATCTGAGTATTTGGAGTATTTTAAAGAAATAAGCCCGATTTTGCTCTTTTCCAGCTGGAAGGATTAACCTGAAAGAGAGAATTTTTTTGGGAAAGGTGGGGAATGAAGATGGCAAAGTCTGAGGAAAAAATGGTTGTGTGCCTATGTGCATGTGCACACGTACAATCTCCTGACGTAAATGTTAGGCCAAAGAAGCTGGTTCTGGAGTCATGTAACTGATGATAGCTTTTTTAATTAATTGAAGTCTGTTAAAAATTCACATTCCTGCTTGTTCATCCCCTCTAGTTGTATAAATAGCTGTCACCATGGTAGATTCCAGGTCTGATGAGATGGGTAATTAGGGTTTTGGAAATTAAATAATTTTTTTATCACATTAGGGCTAGAACATTGGTATGTTCTACAGCAGATTATCTCTGTAAACCTCTAGAATCCTGATGCAGAAAATTTGTCATTTTATATTGGAAACTGTATGGTCTTCCAAATAAACTTGAGATCCCCAAAAGCTGTCAAGCAGGACTTCATTTACTGTTTGGCTAAAATAGGATACCACAGAAATTTTGAAGACAGGATACGAGAGCATTTTTTACATTAACATATCTCTGATCTTTTGAAAAAATATGTGTACTTAACTGACATACATATATATATATATATAAAAAAATATATATAAAGCACATGCATGTGTCTTCACAGTACTTGTTGAGTCTTGCCTGGGCCCTGCCAGGCTGTGCTTGTGCATTCTTGGTCTGGCAAAACCCTGACCATGTCTAGTTTTATTACCTTTGCACCTTGAGCATCACTAATTTTCTTTCAGCGGTCTGCATTCTCCTTCCTTATCCTGACTGCATGTAGTCATAATGTTATGAATAATTTAGTACTATTGTTCCAGGCAGAATTAGCATGAGTCTGACAAAAGCTCCGTTGTTTTCTATTTTGTTCTCTTTCATAACTCTCTTATTATTTGCTGTGACACAGCAGTAGTGGGCAGGAGTTTGTGACCCTGTGGACTCCTTGTGGAAAATAGCCAGCCTTGCTGTGTTGAGATGCAGGACCACCTTAAGATGGTGGAGATCTGCTGAATCTGGATAAGTTTTTATCTTGCGCCAGGCTTGAGCAAGGATGGGAGGCAAGTAACTTGCTTATCTGGCCAAAGGACAGGAGATGTGTGGAGGTTTTGTGGTGGAACATGTCTTTGATGTGGATATATGGGGCTAACGTTGCTTCTGCCATGTCTTCAGTAGGACCTTGCTTTAGAAAAAGGTCTTTGCCTAAGTCACCATCAGTTACAAACTCTCCTACACCAAGGGAACCCTAAGGGAGTTTTCTCTGCTTAGATATTGAGGAGTTATTAAAGAGCAGTAAATCGAACTTTGCCAGAAAGGAAGTGGAAAAAGAACAAGGAGAAGTGGATGAGCAAATAAGTAGGGAACAGTCTACTAAGAAAAAAACCAGTAGAAATGATGATCTGCTTACACTCATGGGGACAAAAGCCGTATTTGCCATCTGCATCAAAGTCTTTGGTTGTGGAACACCACAGAAATCCATCGCTACGTCCTGCATCTGTGCAACTGTTGTATTCCTTGCCATTGAACCAGAAGGGAAATTTGCAGTATTCACCATCTGCATTTCCATACTTCACTCTCACCACTGTAAAGAGAACAAATGCGGTGGTGAATTGAGCCCCCAACTGATATAACGGTTTTGGACATGTTCTTTTCATGGAGGAGACTGGTTTAGACATGCAGTCTGAATTTCCACTTTGAAATTCAATATGTGGCTGGTCTCTCTATTGGCAAGACGATCATAGCTGAAATAATAACTGGTAATTTTGAAAGAATTACATGGATATTACTCATGGTGAAGTGTTAGAATGAACAGTCCTTAAAATAAGCCCAGGAAAATATATATGTTGCTGTTACTATGGTAAGGCAAACTTATAAGCATGCTGTTAATACACTTAGTAATTTAGTTTCTTTGGTAATATGGTCTAAAATGTTCAGTATAGTTTGAAAGGTTCCAGACAGCAGTTGAGCATGATCTGAACATGCCTTGTGCCTCATGAATTGCTTTGGTATTTCAAATTTGACCTGAATGAGATCTGCTGCAGCACTGGGGGATAGGGTGGTAATGCAGTTACACCCAGATCCTGGGGTTTATTTCAGTTTGTCACACGTAGTCTTAAGACTACAGTACTGGTGCTTTAACAGATGTTAAAGTATAGATAATGGATATTATGAAATGAAAGGCAGACATGAGTTTGCATTCTTCCTCTAAGTTTTCTAAATTATTTTACAGTAGGAGAATTATGATTAGTACTATATGAGTGTGGAGAAGTTCAAGCAGAAAAAGAGGTTCCAAACTACTAATAATTTGTCTTGTTTTTCTAGTTCAGGTAATACTATCTGGACTTCAGTTGTTTTCTTCTAAAGTGTATGGCAGCCATACTCTTTAGGGTAAGGCATCTGCATTCTTGGAGATGTTCTTAATCCACTGTTTGATATCAATTTTGATTCAGTCATCATCATGAGGGATTTATATTCCATTTGATTTGGACAGATACAGTGAGTATGCAAAACTTCAGGCTGCTTCCACATTTAAAAACTAGAGCCACAGCTTAAGTCATCTTAAAAAGGGTATGTCAGCAGAAAAGCACTGCCCAGTCTGCCTCTTACAAATGAACTTAAGAGATATTGTAGTTTGAGCCCCTAAGAGTTGAAGCATTCAAAATCATAGTCATGCCTTTGTACTTGTCCTGCAATTGATGAAGGTTGTGCAGCATCAGGTCTATTATTAATTCAGTTTTTCAAGGGATGACAGTAGAGGAATAGGAAGGGAATTCATAGGTAACATTTATTTAGGAATTATGTAAACTTTTTGTAGGGACCAATTTAAATTGTATAAATTAATTTTAACCTCCTAACATTTATTGATTTGTCAATGAAAACATTTAGTGCAGTGCCTGAAACAGCATTAAACATAGCAGCCAGCAGGCCATATGTTCTGAAACATCAAGAAGTCTGGTACCTTGCCCCTCTCCGAGAGTCCACAGTTCATCATCATCAAAATGGGAGTCACCTCCAATTCCTGGCCCTGGAGCAAAGGCGTGAGCCAGGAGACCGTCTTTGCCATCAAAGGGATAGCCATCACCATGCTCTGTGGGAGGAAGCAGACAGAAAAGAGCAGTTTCTAATGACCTCAACTCTGTCAGAGTCTAAACATGAATGATGGTTATCACGCGTATTTCCCTGTCCAAGGCAGCGGCAGAATACTCTAGCGAGTGAGTTTATTGGTATGGGTTGTGCTGGCAAGACTGAACCAGAAGAGAAGCCAGTTCTTACAAAGAACATTAAGTGTCAGTGCTGTGGTTGTCACAGCATGTTATTTTATCTCTTGTAAGTGTTGTGGAAAGGAATCACAGACAGCAAAGAACAGTGGAATACTGTACATTAGATGTGTGACTGCATATAACACTGCTTTTTCGCAATGGAGGCTGGTAGGGAGCTGTAAAATATACAGTGCAGTTGAAGGATATTTTCAGATAATTTCTATCAGTCTTCAACACAGAGATTGGAAAGTAAAGGCTGATTTCTTTTAGCAGGCTACTCTTTCCTGCCGCACCTCAGACTGCTGTGCTCTTTTCTTTGTGCGGCATACTGACTACTTTAAGCAGGAAAGCAAATGAGCTGAGTTGTCTCAGTAGTACACTTCTGGAAAGCCAGCTCTTACTCTGTGCTCCAAGTCCTGTGAATGAGCCTATTCCTCCTGCACATCAACCCCTCAGATGCAGGCAGCTCACAGGGCAATAGCAGGTTAAGTAGCTCTCCTGTTATTACACTGTAGGCTTTTCTTGGAAGTAGACCGCATGTGGGTAAGGCAGGCTGGCAAGGGCATAACCCTGGTATTCATAGCTGGCCCACCACGCTGACCTGCGCATCAAAGCTGCCTGCCAGCATCTCCCATTGCATCATTTCAGGCCTTTTGGGCTGATGTCTTGCCATTTCGCAGAAGTCTGAAATACACGGGCCTGATTCTCTACTCTCTTACACTGATTTCATGCCAGTGTCACTCTCTCAATAATAGTTCAGTTCATTCATTTCAGTAGACTAATGTATCAGTTGTCTAGGAGCTGGTTTTGGCATGTGTTAGACGCTTTACACTTAGTTCAAAGTAGATCCTTTGCTTGAGTGAAAGCTAAAAAGTGAAAAAGCTTGTGGTTGTCCCAGCTCCTGTGAATCTGACATGCAGTTAAGAGAGAAGAATGAATGAATGTGGAAGCAGCTCTTCTACTGTTTCTGAGCTGACTGTAACCAGCAATTACTAAACTCTGCAGAAACACTTCTGCTTCTGTAAGACTTCTTTTTTTGTGAACCAAGCCAGCCTGGATGAGGATCTGAAGTTTTGAGTTTGGTACAGAATCCCTGAATCTTTTGAGGTCATGTCATCAGTAGCTAAAGCAAAGAAAACTAGCTTGAAATGGAGGCTTCTACAAAGAGCTCAGTTATTCTCTGCACTGTTCACTTCCAAATCTACCTCCTGAGTGACTGTCTGCACAAATATCTTCAGTAGTATTAAAAATTCTGTGACTGTTCGTAAGAGATTAAAATGCCCCAGGTTTACGGTGAAAATCTTTAAAAATTCTTTCAGGGGAAGCCAAAATTAGTTCAGAAGGCATGTACAGTGAAAATTGATCAAGTCATCTATCATTAGCTGGATTCAAACTAGAATTCAGCTTAGGATCCATATATTTTATATTCCTCAAGACCAAAGAGTGCATTGAAAGCCTGCGTTCTGCTATGTTAAAGAACAGAGACCAGTTCTGGAGTCTGAACTGAAAGCCACAGATCCATTTTTAAGCTCCAATATATTAGGACCTCCACCACTATTACTGGAAAACTGAGTATGGAGCTGTAAATAAACAGTACGATGGCATTCCATTCTCTTCCATGGCAGGAAGCCAGCTCACATCATCAGATGATCTGTACCGATATTTCTCGATTCTATTTCTGATTTGTACATTTAAAAATAAAATGTTGCCTCTAGCAATTTTCTTTTGGAAGGATTAAATATAGTATAAGGATATTGTATAAATACTTCTCTGTCTCTCTCATGTATAAGAAAGACAGAAAAAAAAATCTCAGTGAAATGAGATCTTTGCCTGTATAAGCCAAGTGCTAACTAGGACAAGGTTTGGCAGAAAGGCTCACGGGTACTACTTGAGGGTAGATCATTCCAATGTTAAGGATTAATGAAAGAAACACAACCAAAACACATGTAAAAATAGAAAAATATACCCCATCGGCCAAAATTAATCATAATGTCTGCTTCTCCATCGTTTATTCGGTTAAATCTCAGCGGTGTGACATCACTCCAGACTTGAAAGGCTCGAGCAAAGGCGTCATCTACTGTCTCGGGATCCAAATCTGGGGTATAGCCTATAATCCTTAGAGGCAAAAGGAAGAGTTAAATACCACGTAAACCCCCTCCCAGTGTTTGTTGTTTACTGACTATATGCCGAGTAGACTCAGTAGGGAAAACAGTTAAGGGGTAACCCTGCTGCACGTGAGATCTAAACACTTCCATTCAGACATGTGTTTGGATCTGGCGCTTACTGTTTGTTTTCCTTTGGAACTGTGATGGTGGCATGAAGAAAATGATACAGCCTGGGGCTGTACAGCCCGCATGGCAGTGTGGCTCACACGAAATAGTCAGGGGTTTGCATCAGCGCCGAGGGGCTGGCAGGGCATACTGTCACTTTAGACATGAACACAGAAGCACATCTTGATACATAAGGTCTATTCACCAAAAAAAAAGAGCTCAGTAATGTTCTGGAAGTTTCAACTGTGGATTGTTTTGGTTTTTAAAATTAACAGAAACACAGCCCTTCTACCTCATCTCTGTAGTCAGCTGGATACTGTTTCACGCCAGTTGAATGCTAATCCTTTACCAGTGTGTTGCTTACATTGGTAATAGGATACATGGGGAAACAGAAGGTAAAAGCATGTTGTAAGATAGAGCCATAGCCTGACATGGGAAAGGGACAAACTCTTAAGTACATTGCTTTCTTCTTCTTCATATATCTGAATTGGACTTCTTCATACCTTATATTATAGCCAGCTACCCTCCATGTAAATACAAATTTCTAATTCTTTGTTGCTGGTGCTCTGCGTAGTGAGGGAGACTACTTTGTGCTGAAGAATGAGGAAGGATCTGAGGAAGCACACCAGCAAGCAGGGATTGCAAAGATCTGCAACAGGTTTTTTTCAGTGTTTATTAGGCTAGTCACAGCATGGAGGATGCTTTGAGACATAACTTGTGAGGAAGCAGCGGATCAAGTCAAGCAGCTAAGACAAATCTGCTGTTTGTTCTCAGTGGTGCTAAAAGTTTGTTCCTGGACCACCGAAGGTAATGAGATTTATTTATTTTTTTTTATTTACTGACTTCAGTGAGAGCTATATTGGACTCTTCAGAGTAAGAAAATAACAAATGCCAAACCTATTGCAATAGGTTTGCTTTAAATCTTGTCTGTATATATCTGAAATACGATTGTTTTATTTAAAATTTATTTGTGGACCTCCATTTTTATGACTGCTGAATGCAGAGCAGTTTGTCCTCCTACATGGCCTCTGCAATCAGTAAGTACTGTGGTCACTGCTGGGCAGATGGGTAGGTGAGATACTCCTGCTCCATGTCCCTTAGGATGCTTGCAGCAGAGCTAAGAATTAATACAAAATCTATCTAGTTTTAACCAGAACCATAAAGTTGATCTTTAGATTATTATTCCTGAATTTTTAAGATTTGAAATCTCAGAGGTGTTTGCTAAATTATCTGGTAGTTTCCCAAACACACAAACATTCCAATTCAAGAAATCCTGCTAAGCAGCTACTCCACTTGTAAGTGTCTTATCAATTGGCTCTTACAAGCAGTATGGTTGTGTTTGAGCAAACCCAACGTCATTAGGCAGTACCTGTATGTTATATGGTTCTTTTCCCATTTTGGTTTTCTTGGAAAGAAGTTGTAATTGGCTACATCTGGGTTACCACAGCGGGGTTTCTTCATTGTCTCAATAGTATTTTGATCCAAATCTCCTGTTTCAGGCAGCCCAAAAAATTTCTGCATTTTCTTCAAAGTATCTTTCAGGACAAATAAATTGCAATTGTCTTTTGGGCACCCATAGTATTTATTCAGGTATTGCTTGGAAAAAAAGCACAGAACAAAGACTTTAAAATTCATAAAAGAAATGGTTAATCATTACAAGTAAATACTGTCATTCCATGTTAGCTTTTCAACTGTAATTTGCAAGTTTTCTTTTCAAAATTGCTATTATTAGTAACTGAGAGAACATCAGAATCTCCTTAATTGACACAAACCATCCTTGATCACAAAACACTGCTAATTAAGCAATCATTTCCACTATTAGCTATCACCTTTCACTTAATGAATTGCTTTATTAGTAAGTGGAGCATAGAGCTTTCATGTAGAACTACAAAGTGAAAAATGGGTTCATATCATTTGGTTTCTGGATGATGTGTAAATCTGCTCACAGGTTGGATTTTGTATATGTTTTTGCTTGGAATCCTCTATGGATTATTGAGAAACTTGTCAAGGTATCAAAGCAACCACACAAATGAGACCACATAAATTGAAAAGAAAAAGCCCATGTAGTTTCTACAAACAAATGTGTGTGTGTTTGCTTTCTGAGTCAGACATTGCAAAGACTTGAGGAAGAGGGTCTTTGGCAATGTCTCAGTTAGATGGACACCATAGTCAATCAGTATTTACATACTTAAAACTCCCTTGAACGCTCCAGCAGGTTATGAACAGACTGATATTTCTGATACAACCACGGTGGCAGTTCTTAAAATTATGGTCATAAAGGATCAAAAAGGCAGCACAAATCCCATCATTTTCTTATCTAAAATAATACCCGCCCAAGTCTTCTCCACTTTCCATTTTGATCAGTGTGGCCTACTTAGCAGGTGTAATGCAGATAAAAAACCCCACCCCAAACTCTCTTGTTTGCTGCTGGCTGTAATCCTGGAGGAGCACTGGGTGCATCTGTTCCCTGGCAGTTGCTCCCGTTCAGCAGCCATGTCTTTCAGAATGTGCTGAGAGGTTGCATATTTCTGTTAAACTAAACTGTAGATAAATGGCTGTGGACCTGATTATCCGTACACGGTCCCCACCTTCTGTGCCATGCTCAAGTGAGACCACACACACGATTCAGTATTTAGTATTTTTGCCCTTAAGTTCAGTGTTGAGTGGCAGAATAACTGAGGTTTTTGTGGTAGGGACCAACACTGCGAGAATGCCTGGCAGTCTCTAGCACCTGGTGAAACCTGCCGTAAAAATATAGTCATTCGAATGAAAAATTGTGGCAAGAAGTTCTATCTTCAGCAGCTGTTCAAAAGCCATTATCTGCTCTCTTCCTAACTGAAGACTACCAAACATGGCCACACAACAAAGTGCTGGCTAGTTAGAGGGCCTGGATTTGGTGTTTGGATCCAGCCTGAATTTGAGGAAAGCTGTAGCTCAAGCTGTTGCCTTAGCTTGGACTGTTGTACAGATAGGCTCAGTAACACTGTTAGATCGTGTACGGCTTTAGACTGTTTAATTGAGGAGTAGATAAATGGATTAAGATGATGATGTTAATTTGCGTACTTCTGTAGTGATGATAATTTATTAATATCTAATTATTTTCCTTCACTGGTTCTAAACAGCTTGACTAAACTATCTGGAGTTGTAGGTGTTATCCTGTAAAGGCAAACTTGGGGTTCTCTTGCACAGAGATTTCAGGAGGTCCACAGTCAAATCTGAGTTTGCAGTATTTCACACCTAGCTCTAAAAAAAGATACAGCCGTGTCAAATGGCAGATACTCCCAGACTGGTGGGTGGGTCACCCAAACTGGTGCTTAGCATGGCTCAGAGCTGAGAGGTGCCCTTGCCAATGATGCTGTTAGACAGGAAGGTTGCACCATACTGATCTTTCTAGTAAAAATGTCTGTAGCAGAGGAAGAAGCATCCTTCAGGTATTGTATCCAAAATACTGACTACAAATCCAAGGTAGGAAAAAACCCTAAGTAAGGTAAAGGTGTATTGGCCAAAAATGTATCAGAACCATCAGAGAGAATTATTTCTAACTGAAAATTAGAAGAAGCCTGACAAAATGACTGCACATTTAAGTTCTTGTGCTGGGAAGTGTTCCTGAGGGAAGCCTTACTGGCTGCCTACTTAATTGACAGAAGTTCACCCAGGAGGCAGGGGAGAAGACGACTGCATCAGCAGAATGTAGCAAAGGATATTTGATGATTGCAGTTGGTCAGGCCTGGATTTCACCAACTCCTCATTAAGTCCAGGCGTACCTCAGCTACCCTGCATAGGAAATGGTTCAGAGCTTACTCAGAAAAAAGGGATTTAATCAAGATGTTACACCATTTCCTGCAGAAGGTCTTCCATCCACTTACTGATTAATCACAGACTATGCCCATTTTTTGTGATTGTTATAACTTTGGATGTGGTTGTTTCCCCAGTGGATATGGTGGCACTGGCAAATAACGGACACAGAATGGTTTTACCTTTGCTACCTCAAAGCTTCTGTCTGCTCATGCTCTAAGTTATGTGAAATACATTAAGAACATAATGTAACAGGCCAGTTTGGAGGAGGTGTTCTTATCCCAGTTTTCATTTTAATGTACTGTTATGTATTTTCTTCTGCTTCTGTTTGCATCGCCCAGTGAGGTACCATGGTATCATATAGACTATACATCAGAACTGAAGTTTTCTGAAGAAACAGGATGCTGCTCTTGATATTTTAGTTTTTGGAGTAAGATACACAACTAAAAATCTAAAATGAGGCATGGTACAGAATTTTACTTGCTAGGATTCTGAATAAAAAGCTAACCCCCCTCAGCTTCTCCTAAAATGGAAATTTTACTGAAGATGAGAAATGAACATAACCAGCTGTTCTGAGAGAAGAGAATCTTTTAGAAAATGTAGTGTCTGTGTAAACCACATCTTGGCCTAGGCTGGAAAATTCAGTTTCCCCAGAGTCAGCAGGGAGCTGTGGTGATCTGGAATTTTGATCCAGCCCATTAATGAAACAGGGCCCAGCTGCAACATAGCAATTTGTGTTCTGATGCGGAGTGTTGAGGCTGTTCCGATGGAGGGTGTGAGGGAAAGGCAGCCAGTGAGCGTTACCCAAGACTACTACAAGAAAGACAAAGAAGAACTGCAGTGTTAAACCAGCTTCTAATATTCCTCTGAGTACCCATAATAAATAGGTTGTTCGAAAGAAACAGAGATGGGGGGATTTGTGGATTGCTGTTATTGAATAAAAGCCTGACTGTCTCTAAGAAAATTGATTATCTAAGAGTAGTTAAATTATTCTTAGACATATAGGACCTCACTCTCCCACATGTGCTGCCCCCATCCTCTGGCTGCTGTCCTGTTAAGGCAAAACCTTGGATGAATTTGTTTTGTTCAAGTCTGAGGAGTGCCTTTTTTGGGTCAGTTTGTCTGTTTTTCCTAAACTTTTCACCACAGCTCCCATCTGGAAATTCTCTCTCCACCCTTCTCCAGACCTTCTTTAACCTGGCAAGCTTTCCCAAGATGCACACCAACTCCTAAAGAAATGTGATGAACTTTCAAACCCCTGTGTCCTAAAATAAGAATAATTTATCTCAGTCTTCCTTAAAATGGACTTACTTCTGAAGAAATGTCTATAACTTAAATGCTAAAATAGGGATAATCCATCTCTATCTCCCCTTAAATGGACTTCCCCATAATGTCATTTTTATGAAGGTCCCCAGGGCTAAAATAAAATGCTGTGGAGTTATCGCTGTAATTTGCCAATGTCACAGAAATCCATACTTCCTTTGTTTTGTTCCAGTTTGAATTCTGAAAAAAATAATTCTTTAAACCACTGAGATTTTTTTTCTTTCCCCAAAGTCAAAAATAGTCACAATGGCTTCTGAAACTTGAGCCAGATTTCCATTGTAATTGTCCCTTAAAGCTGTGTTTATGCAGTGCACGGTAAACAATCTGGAAAGCAAACTCCAGCAAGCTGTGATACATGCATTGAGTGAGTCCCTACAGCCCTCACGTCTACTTGATTTAAGTAAAAAAGTAAGATGTCTCTTGTTTACCCTTCTTCCCTCTTACCATTGCAATCTTTTGATTATAGTCACAATGATATAATGAAATTTTTTAGTATGTTCAGGCTTAAGAAAAAAACCCGAAACACTACAAAACCAAACAGAAAAAAAAATCCCAAACCCTTTCTTTGACGGCTTTGAAAATTTTTAGAGAGGAAACATTACTTGGCTCTCGTTTTAACTTCTGAAAGCTGATCCCTTTGCTTGCTAGCTAGCACTTCCAGAGACTCTGGGGAGAGAATGCTACAGTCATTCCTCAGCCTTAGCTGAAACAAGAAAGAAACATCTGCTTATGAAACAACAATACAAATCTGAAGCAAAGATGAAACCAACACTTACCACTGCTAGTTCTTTGTCTGTTTTGGGAGTGCTGTCTCCAGGAAACTTAATGATTGGTGAGGGTGCAGCTAAAGTTTTGTTAAAAAGATACACTTGGATTAACAGTGCTTTAAAAACAAAGCCCCAGACAATGTGAGTCTTCATTCTGCCTAAAGTCGCGCTCTCCTCTTTGGAAAAAGCTTTTCCCCGTCTGCTTGTCCGTTGCGTTAGCTGCACAGTGCACCAGTTGCTTATCTGCACATCTTAACTCTCGGCACCGTTTTCTCTTCTGCTTGCTCTAGCAATTCCTTTGTATGTTTAAAACATCCAGATGCGCAGTCTCAAGCTACCACAAGAGGAAGTCTGAAAACTAGTGGAAACATGAGAAAAGGGCAGTTACCAGATGTGATTGCTGTGATTTTAAGGTAGCAACAGTCAGATACTGATTACTGTTGAAAGAGGCCATATTTTCTCCTCATTTGCATATACGAAAGCATTTACTTATGCCAGAGAGCAGAAAAAACAAAATCTGACTTAATCATGAAGTTAAAATGTCCCACATAGCTTTTAACCAGAAAAAAATACTAAATCCTAACCGTTATTTTCCTGGCTAAGTATTTTTATTATTTTTTAGCCTGTTTTTTTTGCCGCAGACATAATGATCTGTTTTAGTCATATGTGGCTGCACTCCTACACAGTGCCTCACAGTAAACATTTTTATTCGGGATTTTGAGGCAGACCCTGCAAGGGCCAGCACAGACGAGTGAGGCTTCTTGTCCCTCCCGCTCAGGCTACACAAACTGTGGGTCTGTGTGCACAGGGCTCAGCCGCGCTTGGCCGGAGCGTCTCTCCCTCCCTCCTCTGTGTGGAACTTGCAGAGCTCTGAATAAGATTCTTGTGGCTTGTTTGGGTTTAGAACCGGCTTGAGGCTTTGCCACCAACCGGCACCGTGTATCACCTTAGTCTGCGGGGTAAGAGACCGTCAGGCAGATTCAGCAGCAGAAATTGTCCTCAGCACTTGACGTCAGCACAACTGTACAATGTTCAGGCTTTGCTTACGCTGGGGTTTTGATCCTCTGGTGCAGCTGCCTTAGTCTGAAATTTTGGTGTAAATATGGCCACTGTCATAGACTGTCTTTTTATTGTGTCATTCATAATATTGCCAACTTTGAGATCTTGTTACAAACATCATTTTTTTCTATATTAATATCCCTAAATCCAGGGGCTTGGCTCATGCCTCGTTAAGACAGGAGACTGGTGATTCCGCATGAATGCAAACTGTGTTCTGGCCAGCCAAGTGTCTCCAGTTTGCATTATACATGAGTCCAGCTATCACAGTTCCTCGGAGCTGTGTGTCAGCGTAAAGGTTGTCATGGCTTTCCCCTGAATGGTAAATGAAAGCTTTTCAGATAAGACTCTTGCTACCAAATAGGGCTGTTAAGGAAAAGGAAACACTTTGGTGGTCTTTGGTATTTACTCATAATAGTTTGAGTTCTGATTGCAAATAGTCAATATTGATAATTCATTGATTTCTGCCACTTTGCTAACTGCACCCCATCGTCCATGAGCTGAATAGTTTCTCATAAAGGCAAGGATTTCAAAGGGTGGGCTGAGGGGTTCGGAGAGAAAGCATTAGCAGGAGCCCAGACAGTTCCCTTGACAGCCCAACAGAGCAGCTGTATGCACAGCGCTGGGTGAATCAGCCATGGGAAGCAGCACTTAATGCTTGAGAAAGAGGAGAGAGTTACGGGAACTTCGTACTTGACTGGAGCTTTTTGTAAGCAAGTAGTTTTGTCTTCGTGCCCTCTCATCCTTTAATGAATGCTTCCAACAACACTTAACAGTGAATGACTTTCCCCTAATGGCTCAGCTTTGAAATTACATCATCTTTTCCCCATCAGCAAAACCCCACCATCATTTCTAAGAGTTGCCCTAATAAATGGCAACTGTGAAAATACTCAGTTTTTCTATGGCCCTGCACTGGGTTGTGGGGAATGACTCCCCTGCTTTGTTTGTGATGACAGCTTATATTTGTGTCTGGCCACTTGAAACTGTAAGAGAAAAAAGGCTAAGAAAGCCTTCACGAGATGTGCCAAGCTACTCTTGGCTTCTCCTTAATTAAACAAGTAAAAGCACTATGTGTTGTGTCACAAGATTCTGCAGTTATCTCTGTGCTCTGCATTAGGTCAAGGGCTGCTGTAAATCTTAAAGCACAAGAACCACATCATTGTCATAAGAATCTGAATGTAATTTATGATGGCTTAGTAGCTTTCATTAAGAAGGATATCACAGTGTAGCCATTTAAAGCCAAATGTGCCCTGGCACATTCTTGTTGCACTCGGAAGCCTCACTGAAATCTAATGAATGCTCAGTTCTCAGTGTGTCCTAATGAATGTTGAATCAGAAAGGGATGAGGAAACTTTTGACTGTACTGTGAGGTTGGTGCAGTTTAAAAATTTCCCTGTATTTTGTTTCTTATCTTTGCTGGTAGTGCAAGTAGGTTGAGGACACCTTCTATATCCATTTCCTCAAAAAACTCAGCAAAGCAGCAAAAAAGCTACAGAGCTGCAGTGAGGTGTTGTTTCTCACCTTTGATCACAGTTTTGCTAGTAAACTGCTTTGCTGGTACTACGTCAGCTAGGGAGCAGTTAGGAAAGTTACGTTCAGTTAGGAAACATAATACATAATGGAATATTGGCTTGATGGGTATTGGGTGAACCAATACATTGAGTTTCTGACCATGAAGTGGAAGATACTCTCTTCTATTAGCACAGGAGATCAGTAGCAGTTTGAGATCCTTTCTGAGGTGCCCTCTTTCAGAAAAGCAAAACAAAATAAACACTGGTGACACTTCTTTGTAAAATGGTTCTTATCTCCTTATATTTCACTTGAAACTCTATGGGATAATCCTGTTCTTGGTGTGCTGCAGAGGTGCTGCTTTTAAAGCTATGTGCAGGGGTAGGATTTGTTTTCTCAGACTAGATAAGCTTAAAATTAGGGAGACAGATTCTGGAACATTTGAACTGATGTGTTTTGACAGACAGATTGACAGTTTAACTGCTATTAAAGTTAAGTGCATAAACATTTGACATTCCATACTCTGGAGAGATTCTCTCCAACATTGATAAGTGACTTCTGAATAGATTCCTAGGAGTTAAAAATTAAGGGAAGAAGCAATACAAAACGAAGAGGAATAAATACCCCACAGAAGAGAATGTAAGGGCCACCTACACCCTTTCTTGAAGAGCTGAAACAGTGACCTAGATCTCCTTTCTCTAACCTTAATGCTCCCTCTACAAGGTATTTTGTCTATGTACAGAGATGCTACCTTTGGATCAGCTACGGAAAATGAACACCGTTACAACTACAGCCTTCATTTATTTGTGGAAAAAAAAAATTTCATTGTTGCATATAACTTCTATATTAGGTATATCTTTGTTATATATATTAGTTTATGTCTCCTGAGTTGTAAAAATCTCCTCTGTAGTCACTGTGTGTGTTTCAGGTTAGAACCGCTCCATATTGAAGATTTTAAGCCATCTACTTTGAGTAAGATGCCAGATTTGCTTTCTAAATGCCTGCTTTCATGCATTAATAGGAACTGTATGGCAGAAACCACCCAGTTTGAGGTGGCAAATGCCTCTTTTGAGGACATACTTCAGTAATAACAGTAGAAGAGGGAATCAAGATGTCTTGTGAGCCGTAAGCTACGTATCTCAGTAGCTCTGACTGTGATAAGAGATGCATGACTGTGTATATTCACATGCTGTTTATATCAAAGGATTTTTCTGTTTCAGAAAATTATTTTTTAAATTATTCAGGAGCACTCGGCAGTTCCAGGATTATACTTCAGATGCTGTCCTGGGTAATTTGCTGACACAGTAGTTATCCTTCCAGAAATGCACTGTAGCAATTCCTTCTGTCACTTACTCCAAAATCTTATCAAAAGCTGATGATCTCCTGGTGGTTCCAGGGGAATACATAGGCAGTGTCAGTGAGCACAGGCCACAGGAGAATGATGGATTTATTCTTAGTGGGGTTTCATATTTTAAACTGCAACCTGTTGCGAGGATGAAGAAATAAAGAATCATCAGGACAACTAAGATCTCGAGAAAGCAGCTGATCCTCTGATTACAGAAAGAGCTGGCTGTAACTGGGTGCACTTAGTAAACTATTGCCATGTGTGTATATAACCTCTTCTGGTATTTGTTAGTTCTAGGACCTGTGTTCTTAGTTTATAGCTTTGCATTTGGAAAGCAGAACAGAAGTCTGATTAATGTAGATGGACTTGCATGGATATTAGCAGGATTCCTGAAAAAGAAATAACCAGTTAAAATTGTCAGAGCTAATGTGGTGTTCTCAGAGTGTTTCATTCAGAACTTCTAAGGGACTGGAAAACGTGAAGCTCAGGTGAAGGAGAAGTTTGCCTGGGCTTTAGGAAAGCTGCCCATGTGATTGTGCCAGGACCAGTTTAGCCTGGCCTGTTCTTCCTCTGCAGTTTGCCAGGGTTGCCTTGTGACTCAGTCTCCTTTGCACAGATCCTGTTCCATAACTACTTCTGGATCATCATTCCAGTGCCTTCTTTCATTCTGAGTAAGAAAAGTTTACAAGTACCAGGAAACCAAAGAATTTACAGAAGAAAGCATGGGACTGGACTAAGCTGGAGGAGGGATTTTGATGTGTTTTGCCACATGTCTGACTTGTAGGGCACTGCAGGAGAAAGTAGCAAGGCTACCAGTGGTCTGCCACACTGAAGTCCCACTGAACCTGAGGTGTGTATGAATCATTTATCTACTCAATGCTTCTTCTTAGTGGTACCCCTGCTGAAGATGGACCATCTCTACAAGTAACAGTATTACTTTACTAAGGAACTACATCCTTTCTGGTGTTTGGTACTGGCAAGACACTAAGCTCCAGGTAACAGCCACTCTGCCCATAGCAGAAATAGTGGGTGTCTCCTGCAGCTCACTGATGGAGATATATGCCCCTGTGGGAACAGGGAAAAGCATAGTATTAGCAGATTAGCTGTTTTAGTGAAGTTGTCTCCAGGAAGCAATGATTAGTCACAGCAGTCCCCATATGAGTTTAAAAGGATTAATAACTTCAGCAAGAATTCATTTATATTGCAGGCAAGTGAGCTCATCTGAGACATGTATGTTGAAGGGTTGATCCCAGCAGAGCGTAAGCTTTAAGCATCCACATCATTCATTATCTGGATATGCTCTTTGCCTGCTCAGACTCCAGTGATATAATGCACTGTGTCTGACCATCGGATGAGGGAGTTTTAAACTGCTGGAAACCAGTATGTGTGTGTGTGTGTTTGTGTGTGTGCACCGAGGGGTGAGAGTGGGACGAAGTCCGAAGGGTCAGCAGTTGGTACCAGATGCAATTTTCAGTATTTAAGGTAGCAATTATATTTTTGCTTTTGTTTCTCTCAGCCCTGCTCTTTTGGGAAGTTGAGTCCTAAGCATGTGAAGTTCCGTTGACACATGGACTTCATTTGTTACGTTGCTACGAAATCAGAAATGAATTTTAAGTTCATCTGTTACTCTTAACAAAGCATTTTCCATTGCATTTGTTCATTATGCTTCTGCCTGAACCAGAAATTCCTGCTTGTGTCCTCAGCTGGTGTTATTGGCATTGCAAAGCTTCTGGTGGGTGAATTACTTCAACAGAAATACACTGAACTACTCTGGGCAAAACCCCAGGCCAGATTTATGTGTGTCACCAAACTTCCTTCTGCCTTCTTAAAGCTGCCAGATAGTCTAGTGAAGGTTTAAAATTCAAACTCCTTTGATAAATATATCTCTTGTCCCTACATATTTTCCCAGTGTAATTCTCACCTGTTTTAACTATTTGGTAGGATGAAGTGACATCTGGTGAGTTCTTGTAGCTTGAATTTGGGCATTCTCATTACTCAGTGCTGTTGAGCATGCTGCTAGCTAATAGAAATCATAATGCCTTTGTGAACTTGGGTAGAAACTAATTTCAAACACTTCTGCTTCAAGTTGCTCATTGCTTGCTTGTCACCCCTGAATTTCAGACAGAGTAGATATAATAAAAAGTGTTTGATGTATGTCTATTTAGAGACTGATTATAGTAAGTAGCATAGGCCCGACCTGTTAACTGTTAAGGTCACTAATTGAAATGTGTCTTCAGTGAAAATGATGCGGGTAAAATGGAAAATGTAGTGCTGTCCCTGAAAAGGATGTAGTTTAATAATACAAGGGATGTGAATGGGGAAATATTCCTGGATTGCCATAAATGGAGCACAGTACAAGGTAACTATGGTGAAACTGTGAAAATACTTGAGAAAGAGCGTCTATGCAAGAACAATTAATAACAGAGATGACGAATTGGACAACTAGTGTGGAATATTGTGAAAGTGTGAATTGATGTTTTTCGGAATGAGTCTGAAGAATTCCCTTGTACCTTACAGGGCTATTGAATGTAAAGGAGATAAGGTTGGCCTACTGGGCAAGGTAAGCTGCTGGAGGGAAGAAAAGGTTGAGCGAGGAGATGGCTTTGGCTTCCTTGGGGCCCTCGGGAGTTCGCTCCAACAAGGCTGGCTGCCCCACGTGCTGCCTGGGAGCTCTAGGAAGGAAACTGCTCCTCAGCAGTGACATGAGGGCTTAGGGTCAAGTTTTCAGCTGCAGAGGAGTAACAGTAAACCTCTATTTTGAAGAATGAGTTAAGCAGCATTAAGTAAGGATTTTTTACTTTTGACTTGTCAATATTATTTGAGGACAACACTTCTGTAAAGGGCACAGAAAACCTGACTTGTTTCTGATGTAAACCCAAGCACCCTGCTTTTAAAACATAAAGAAGTGTATCAGTTTGTATTACTTCGAAGAAAGACATCATAACTATTAGTATCTGATTTTATTATTCGCCTTTTTCTCCTTTTTCACATATTGGCTCTTCCCCTTATTTTCAAGCACCCAGTTCCGCAGTGATTTGAAATGAGGTTATCACTTAGCGGTGGAATTTGCCCCATTGGTTGCAATGTATGAAAAGCACCTGGCTATTTTGTGTTCATTCATATTTCACACTATGAAGTGTCTAAAAAATCCTGAATGGGACTACTTGTAGGGAAAGGGAAGGACATCTGTCCAATGGCTTCTCTATTTGAAAATGAATTGGATCTTGTGGATAAAATGTGCAGAACTGATTTGCCTTTAAAAGAAATTGCCTATCGCTGGTGGCTCGGCAGAGGAATGAATGTGTGTATGCTGCTGTGTTTACTGAAGCTTGGTAAAATCAGCATGCTCATTGGTGAACAGATTGGAGAACAGATCCTGACATCTGTATTGGTGCTGGCTTGTGTTGTGTTCTGTAAGTGAGCCTGCTGATCTTAATGAAGCACCTTGCAGTGAAAGATGTGAGTGAGGATGCCCTTGGCTAGGAAGGTACCCACTACTACACATGTAGTAAGAGCAAGAGCTAAGCTGATGTGAGTGCATGATCAGCTCCTAAGCCCCATCGTATACAAGTGTGGAGTTTCTGCTTTTCAAATGTCAGAGGCAGTCCCTAAGGCATACCTCACTGGGTGGCCCACTTCTCAAATTCTGGGAAGAGGCACATTTCTTACAAACAGTGCCATGGCAAAGCTTGACTCTTCCCCCCGCTGTTCTGTCGGATTCAGGGGAGAGCTCTTTGCTGTAACAATTGGCAAGTGCAATCCTGAACATGTCAGAATAATAGTTCTGCTTGCTTTGCTGCTGCCGCGGTGCAGCTGCTGGTGGATAGGTGCTGTACATCTCGCTTGTCATTATAGTGTTAGTATTCAGACAGTGAGGGGCCTTAATTAATGACTTTGAAGATCGGGTCTTTTATAATTCATGACAGAACTTTAATTAAAATCAAATATATAGCAGTTGAACTAGCAAAGGATTTAAAGTGCACAATCTTTGATGGAGACGGTGATTCCCTCTGACCACGAGTGCTGTGTGCCGAATGCAAATCCCATTTCATCACAGCAGACTGAGGGAGCAGAATGGGCTTTTTCTGAAACAGAGAGGTCCCTGTTGTTACAGACTCTGGAAAAATGGTAAAGCCAAGGGGCCTGCAGCCATTTCATAGAATCATAGAATCATTCAGGTTGGAAAAGACCCTTGGGATCATCGAGTCCAACCGTTAACCCTATTGTACAAAGTTCACCCCTAAACCATGTCCCCCATCACCACATCTAAATGATCCTTAAATGCATCCAGGGATGGTGATCCAACCATCTCCCTGGGCAGCCTATTCCAGTGTCTGACTACTCTTTCTGTGAAAATTTTTTCCCTAATGTCCAGTCTAAACCTACCCTCTTGCAACTTGAATCCATTCTCTCTGATTCCTCCTCACTACCCCCTACTTTCTGCTAAAATCCTCATATATTTAAAATATCTGTATTGATAGGGGGAAAAAAAGGACACAGATTTGTATGATGCTAACATACTCGATTTATTATTTGTAGAGCTGATGTGTTAAAATGCAGTGTATGGTTCAGGTACTTGCTCCAGGACTCTTGTCATGACAGTAGGAGAATTCTTGTTTCATGTAAAGGGAAACTGAGGCAGTGCTTTCATTCAGTGCAGGGGAAGTTCATGTGTTTTGAGAAGTTCAGCCTGGCACACTGCCACTCTTTTGGCTTTGTTATAACCACTGCCCTTAAGCAAATACGTAGCAGAATACATTACTGTAGATTAAATCTGTTCTGCTAGGGGACATGGTTTTCTTATAACAGTTGAATTTGTTTTGGTTTATTTGGTCTTACTGTATACCTTGATTCACCTGAATTTCTTATCAAATATGGTTTTATATAGTTGCCATGCAATTACTGCAGTGACATCCATGAAGTTCTTTGAGTGGACTTCAGATTCTTTCTGGTTACTCTGCCTTCTCGGGGTGAAGTTTCAGGGGATGCTTGTGGCTTTGATTTTACAATTGTGGGTTGTGCTATAAGGTTTATAGTCTGGTCTGCTAAGAGATGGATCTTCCTTTCTGTGGGATTAGTTGATTGTTTGGGGTTGTTAAGTTTTCCATCCTGTGTACAGAGGCCCATCTATGATCTTGCCATCAGAAGCAAACAAACAAAACCAATCAACAAGAATAACTACCTGCTGCATACACAAAAGCTAATAAATTAAGCAAAATTTACAATTTAATAGAGCTGAGGGAAATTGGTCAATAAGTCACATCAAGATCTTTCAAAAAAATTGCCTTGAGAGGGACATGAATAATGGAAAAAATGCATTTGAATAAATTAGTCACTGCAAGCTGGCAAAAATTCAGATGGGTTGTTTACTAGGTATAGAAATGGGTTTACAGGAGGAGAATACGATTCACAGTTTTTTAGCAGTTGCTGAAAAATGTGTTCGATAAATCTTGAACATCGTTCAACTACCTGTAGTTACCATATTTACCTTTACAATAGCCATAATTTCTTAGTTATAAACATAAAAAAAATAAATATATTTTATAAATATAAAATAACTTCCCTGGAAAGGAGATATTACTTGATTTCTTCAGTGGCTGCTGTTGGTAATGTTGCAAGAAGTTTGTGGGTTTTATTTTACTCTCTTTTCCCGTAGCACTTAACCAACTGCTAAAACTACAATTTGTCAACTGTTCAAATTGAATTCCTGGGCACAGTCACGGGGGAGTTTTATCTGGAGATTTTTCTTGGCTTTATTGTCAATTTGCTACAGTAAACTGTTAATCATATTTGATTATCTAAGGCTGTTTGGATGGCAGATATATTTGTATGTGAGCATTAATAGCACTGGGCTGTTGCTGCACATCCAGCCATTGATAGGGCAGCTGAGGCTGGCCTTGGGTTTTTTCCGGAAGGTTAAACTCAACTAAAGTGTCTTCTCATAGCAGACTCTCCTGGTTCATCAGTGTTTTGTGGCATTGTACTAGAAAAGCTTTGGATTATTTTCCAGCTGAGCTGTGCAGAGGTATGTTCAGTGTCTATACCAAGACTGTTCAGACAGTGACTGGCACTGCATGCATAACAGGAGCCAATAAAGGGCAGGCTCTTAAGTAAATCAGTCTCACAGTTTTATTTAGTGGCATCCTTTCTTATATAATTAAGTATCAAGGTCAGCTTCTTTTCCTTTAACAAGAGGGACTAGGTTATTGGGTCATCATGGAGATCTCAGGAACAGAATCACAACCTCAAACATGCCAAAAAGGAGAAAATTCTAAGGGCCGGGAGGGAATGCCCCAGGGGAGCAGTGAGGAGTGTCTCCCAGCCCCTGGTGGTTAGGCAGGAGGTATTGAGTTCAAAGGAGAACCAGCCTCAGAGTGAAAACCCCAACCAGTGGCAGCACCTGCCTGTCCTTCAGCGATCTGTGGTAGTTGTTAATGGGAACTACTAAAGAAAGGCAGCATTTTAATGATCAGTGAGGATGTTTCTATAGAAGGATTACATTCCAACTTCTTGTATTTAAACAGTTTTATTTTTCTTTCTCTGCTTTTTATGAGCCATTGATTTCTTCATACTTGACCGTTATCAATACAGGGCAAATAAATGGCTAAACTACTTCCAGAGGCAAGCTGATGGGCCATACAACATGTCTAAGTTTTCCTGTCAGGAAGACTGATTCTAGGACCATTTGTACAATTTTTGTACTGGTTTTTGTTCCTGATTGTAAGATGATATTATTTAATATTGCTACTATTGATGCTATTTAATATCACTGCATGAAAAATCTGGATCACTTTTTTTTTCCTCTGTTAGAAAGAATGAAGTGCTTAATGCTTTGCTCTGAAATCCAAATGGATATTTACTTTGGTTTTATTTCTGGATTGTCTTCCCCCCCCCGCTGTGATGTAACAGACAAAGATTTGGATCAGGTATTATGATCATAAGCAAATCAATACATGTTTTCTGATGATAGTAAAATAAGCAGTGGGAACTTCTATGTACAAGGATGGATTAAAAGGCATTACTGAAAGATGCCATCTTCTGCAGTGCAGCAGCTCCTGTACACTGTCACTGTTTCCTAGATTTATTTTTTTTTTTCACATTACCATCTGTGATGGAGTCATCTTCCTGTTTCAGGAAGGGATACACTTTAAATGCATCAAGTCCTCTTGCTTTCAGCTCTTCACATTGAGAGTCTTTGCAGCCTCAACAGTCATAGTTAATTATCTTTTCCTACTTGATCTCCTGAGTAAGATTTGGGAGTGGCAGTCCTCATGTCACCTGAGAGGAGATGTGATATGTTACCCAGACTGCTGGTTTTGTTCTGGACACTGCTTTACTGAGCATTTGTCCACTTCTCTGGTGCTTGTACCTGTAGTCTACAAATCTTGCTCAGGTAATTTGCAGATCAGAAATCTGTAACCTTAAAACCCCAACTTTCCATGTTCCCCATGTTTCAAAGGGGGTGGTAGGACATCTCGGCTTCTTTGGGGAATGAAATAAGTGATTTAGCCTTTATTTTGGTTACAGAGATCTCATAAATTAAGACAAGAAGCTTTTTCATGCCATTGGTCGAAGACCCAGTCTTTCCTCTCCACCACCCTTTCTGAGCATAATGGCACACAACCTTTGCTGCTGCCAAGTTTGTGTAAATTAATCTTAACCGTATTTTTACAAGACCTGAGCCAATGTCTTTACTGATGACAGGATCTAGATTTTACTTACCTTAATAATACCTGAGGTTGAGGGAAGGAGGACTCTTCAGGTGTCCTCTCTACTCAAATGTTGTACTGGGTTTTGCATTGCACGTCTACTGGAGATACTTACACATTAGCCCTGCCAGTTTTCTGCTCCAGACAGGAAAGCCCTGGCTTTGCCTCCCACAATTCACCATTTCAAGAAATATTGTCATGCATGTTGCTTATTAATTAAATCTTACTAGGACTGACCTGTAGATTATTCTGTGCTAGGCTGTTTCTTAGGTACATTAGCTCATATGCACAGAAACTTCCGTTTTCAGTCGTTTCACTTAAGTTCATTGGGTCTGTCTTTTCAACAAAGCTGGTGGGATCATTCCAAGAACATCTTGATGGTTCCCCAATACCATGTGCAGAGCTGGGGCTAGGATTGTTTGTCATGTCTTGTCTCAAGACCAAAAAGTTTTGATGGTGGGGGGGGAAGATCATCCTTTGCCTTCTGGATTTTGTTCCGATCAAGGAAACCTATTTATACTGAAGTCAGATGAAATCCTCATGATCTGTAACGTTGCAGATTACAAACTGCAGCCCTCGTCAGAGTGAGTCTCTGACCTAACACAGCATCTCAGGAGGGCCAGTCAGTGAGCACTGTTTGTATTACTTTCTGGTATATTGCAGATAGCAGGGGAACTGACTCACAGCAGTCATTTGTTACTGATGTGGATATACAGATCTGAATCAGTGACCTCTGCATGGCTATAGCTCACTTCACTGCATGAACTCTAGAGGAATTTAAACCTCCCAGGTTGCACAAACCTCCTTATACCCTGAATCATTTTTTTGATTGTGTAAGAAATATGAGTAGTGATGTGTAAAACAGGGAGACAAAAGAAATAGTCAGAGACTGTTGCTACTGTATTAGATTCTCATAGTTTTAGGAAATGCACCACACCTGATAAAACTGTAAAAGAAAACCCAGTCCCTGTAAAGATGATGAAGGGAAGAATCTCTTTTACCTCAAACTTCTTAGACTTGCAGTTAGTGCTGCTTTTCCCTCCAAAGTCAGAGCAAGATCTAACAGGGGATACTGCAGTTCTAGAGGAAGAGGCAAGACTATGATGGGAAATGTGTATCTTTTTTGTTTGTTTTTTAACCTGTATGTACAAACACTGTACCACATCCAATTTGATGGGATGGCAACCAAATTATTGATAGTTTCTTCAAGATTTGGAAAGTAACATTTTTTCAAATCTCGGGGTTCAACTGCCAATTGCTGCCTATTCTTGCAAAACTCTTGTGGCCTCAATTTGACAAAGCACTTGAGCACTCGTTTTCACTCAATAGTCATGTGAAACAAAAGAGATTAGTCTTACGCTTAACTGCTGGGTTGGAATGTATTTGCTTGAAGAAAATTAAATGCATTTATCATTGCAAAGAATGTAAATTCTATACTGTCAAGTTCTAATGGGCTTAAGCTCAGTCAAGAGAATAGCACTACTCATAAACAGTATGAAGAGGAAAGCAGGCATAACAGCAAAGAGAATATTTAATATGTCCAAAGCACCTTTCACCCAATGAGTACGCATTGCTGTGTGCATAAAAATGATCAACATTTCAACACCTCTGTGAACTAAGCTGAATATCTCCTTTCTCAGATGGGAAAGTCAAAGCACAAAGACTTTGAATGATTTATCTGCATGAATTGGTAGCGGTGCTAAGAATCACATCTTGGCTTGACTCAATCTGCCATGGCATTATTGCTCATCCCAACTATTCAGTCATTTATACTATACAGAAGTGACAAGCTCTGGCATTCAGATGGATAAAAATATTTTTTAAATATCATTTCAGTAAAGCTCTTACTCGACATTCTCCAAGTTCCTTTTATAATAAGTTTGCCTTTTAGTCTTCTATGACACCAAGCTTTGGATTCAAATTTTACTGCAATTGTTCTGCTTTTCACTTCCACCAAACAAAAGGGTGCAAGTTGGAGCATAAGAGGTTCTGCAGAAACATAAGGAAAACCTTTTTCACTCTGAGGGTCATGGAGCACTGGACCAGGCTGCCCAGAGGGGTTGTGGAGTCTCCTTCTCTGGAGACATTCAAAACCCGCCTGGACACGTTCCTGTGTGACCTGCTCTAGGTGATCCTGCTCTGGCAG